>PVKP010039533.1:0-20060 GCA_004027715.1 Plecturocebus donacophilus
TTCCCTATCTCTTCGTCACTCTCAGCTCAAAGTCACCCCTCTAGAGAGCCCTCCCGTAGCTGTCTGATTAAGAGAGCTCCCTGCTGCTGCTTCCCCTACTCTGCTTGATTTTTCAACATAGAACTTCTCTCCACCTGACACCCTACAGATTTACTTGTTCGCGTATTTATTGTTCATCTCTCGGTGGAATGTAGGCCTTATGAAGGTGAAGGCTTTGTCTTGGTCACTGCTGGGCTTCCTGTGCCTAGAACAATGCCTGGCATACAGTAGATGCCCAATGAAGCAGATCGAATGAATGAATGAGTGCTCTTCTTGGCCACTAGGTACAATTGACCGGCTGTGTGACTCTGCACAAGTCCTTTGCTATCTCAGGGCATTTTTTTTTTTTTTTTTTTTTTTTTTTTGAGATGGAGTTTCTCTCTTGTTGCCCAGGCTAGAGTGCAATGGTGTAATCTTGGCTCACTGCAACCCCCGCCTCCCGGGTTCAAGAGATTCTCCTGCCTCAGCCTTCCGAAGTCACTGGGATTACAGGCATGCACCACCATGCCTGGCTAATTTTTGTATTTTTAGTAGAGACAGGGTTTCATCATGTTGATCGGGCTGGGCTCGAATTCCCGACTCATGTGATCCGCCCATCTTGGTCTTCCAAAGTGCTGGGATTACAGGCGTGAGCCACCGCATCCGGCCAGGGCATGCCTTTTTTAAGTGGATGCTGGCTAAAAGCACTAGGCTTTGCTGTTCGGTTTCCCACCGTACTAGGCGCCACACTGGAGGGGCTGGGCCAGACGCTAGCCAACCGGAGGCTGACTTGGAGGCTCTGGGCTTCGGGTAGTCATGATCACCACCAGAGGGCGCTCGATGCTCAGATTACGGAACAGGGGCTATGGGTTGGTAGAACTGTCACTGAGACTGGATTCAGGACCTGGGTATGACAGGCGTGTAAATGTGTGTGGGGAGTGGGGAGGCATTTCTAGGAGTCCTGACTCTGGGGTTCAGGATGTGGAATTTCAGTTCTGCTCCTCACCCTCCATGCTTGCTCCCCACCCACAGACAGACCCTGGGGAAAATTTTCACCTGTGTCTTCCTGGGGAAGGAAAAAACCGAGTACACCAGCATGGAAACAGGCTGGGGGGGGGGTCTCAGTGGCTTTCCACATGCCCTAGATCCCCAAATCTCCTTGTGACTTTGGGTTAGACAAGTAACCCTTCTGGCATCACTGAGCACGGGGACCCTATTGTCCTTGGGGTCCCTCCAGGGAGCCAGAACTGGCCAACCTGGCCCAGCGTTTCAGCCCCTTTTAGGTCTGAGCCCTTCGTGGCCCCTCCACAGATCAAGGAAGACCCCTTCCCCAGACTGTAGCCTGTTTCTCAGGCTCCAAGGGCTCTTGCAGGGCAATCTCAGGGAGGAGTGAGGCGCTGCCTTCTGAGTGGAGAGGCTCACCTACGTGCAAGCTCATTTCAGACTCTCAATGAGTTGCAGTGTTTTTGCTATTGACTCCCATGCAAATGGGGATAGCGAGGCCTGAAAAGTAGGAAAGACAGTGCGAGGTCACATATCAGCATGTGGTGTGTTTGGTCCCCTGCTCCCTCTGTTTTGGGTGTGCCTGATGCCCCTCTGGGCCATTCCCTGTCCAGAGTTACCTTTCTCAGTTCACACACAGTCTCTGAACCTCTATGCTTGCTGTTCCCTCTGCCTGGAACATCTTTCCCCAGGATTTTCAGGTGCCTGGCTCCTTCAAGTCACTCAGGCAGCAGACCAGATGTCACATCAGAGAGGACTTCCCTGACTTCACCCTGTCTCTCTCTATCTCACCAGCTTGTCTTATTTCCTCTAGTGCACTTATCACCATCTAAAATTCGCCAGTTCCCTGGTTTCTCGTCTATGCTGTGTTTTTTCTCATCAGAAGGAAAGCCTCACTCGGACAAAGACCCTTTGCCCAACTTGTTCCCCAGTTAGCCACATTTCACCTGCGGCATACAGTATGAGGAGACCCATGTGTATTGAATGAGTAAGTGAGAGGAGGGAGTTGCCTGTCACCCATGTGGGTCCCCAGACAAGGTCTCAATAGCACAGAGTCACACCTGGGCCCTTCCTGGAGGTCCAGGCTCCATGATGCTCTGGGGCGGCTGTGTCCCCTTTTCTCTGGGGTCCTTACTTCCCCATCCGCGGTTCTGACTGTGGTTCTGATCCCATAAGAGGGATGCCCCTCAGACAGGCAGCCATGGAGTATTCGATTTAAGAACAGCCAAAACCAAGATTTGAGAGAAGGAAGGAGGGGAGCAGTGGACCCTGAGGGTGGGCTCCAGCCTACGGTGGTCTGGGGAGTGAAGCGTCAAGGATCCAGGGTACGGCTGGCCACACCTGTGACTGCAGAGGTGCTGCTGCCTTTGTTTTTCAAAACTCGGGCTAAGTGTGTACATGGACCACAATGACTACCCTTTGTGAGAGGGTCAGAGGACCTGCCTTGTTAGGAGCTGCAGAGGGAACCCACCTATGTGTGAGTGCCACGTGCTCCTAAGAGCCCTCCCAGTGCCAAGAGTGCTGGCTTGCAGGATGGCTTGGTGACTGGGTGGAGAGCAGACGATGGATGCAGCAGGAGAAGGAGTTGTGTTTCAGGCCAAGAAGATCTGGATTTGAATCCTGGCTCAGTCACTTCTGTGCTGCGTGGCCTTGGACAAGTGACTTCCTCTCTCTGAGTTAAGAAGAAAGGAACTCTGACAAGTGTGCTTTCCTGGGACTAGCTCTGAAACTCCACAGTCCCAGGCTCAGCTTTTCTGTCTAGGGTTTCTGGTCACCATTCAAAGCCCAGTGTAAAGCACCCCTCCTCTGGGAAGCTATATCCCCATCCCGTACCTAGAGATTCAGGTTCTTCTTCCTCTGAGGTGTCTCTATTCTGCCTGTATCTACAGCACGTTGGCATTGTCTGTTTAGATGTCTGACCCCCTCCAATGATGCTGGAGCCCCTGGCAGGCCGGCCATTGCGTTGTTCATTTCTTCATCCTTCCTGTTCAGCATGGGGGTGGCACACCTTAGGTGTGGTGGTGATACTGAGTGAGTTGCGTCCCTGAGACTGGGTTGATTTCTCTTCTCAAGGATCCCTCAGGATACATGTGTCATCCTCATCACTCCAACATGACTCCTCATTTAGCAATTCCTGCCCTCTTTACCTCTTCAGTAGGGTTGCCCAGAGTGAGATAACATCAACAGAGCACCTAGCTTACCACGTGCCAGGCATGGTGCTGCACGCTCCCATGAGCTCTCTCTCCCAATCCTCATAGCCACATTGTGACACTATTTTCATACCCATTTTACACATGAACAAGCTGAAGCTCAGAGAGATCAAACAGCTTGCCTGAGACCACACAGCTCACAAGTGGTAAAGCTGGTGGTGTGCTGGTAAGTGTTGGATTACCAGCTCTCCAAACAAACACATACAAGCTTCCATATGTGGAATTTACTCATGTCTGTGATGCTACACAGACTGTCAAGTTACCAACATGACATTGAACTTGGAGTTGGGAAGCGATGCCCACAGCTGGCTCTTATGAGCACGAATCAACTTGCTTCAGCACACCACGGCGCAAACCAGAGGCTGTTTGATACTGACCAATCAGCATTCTCTCTAAATTCCTAAGATCTGCTATTAAGTGATAAAAGTAAGGTGCATAAGGATACATATCAAAGGGAAAAAAGTATATATATGTACACACACATATGAAAGAATATACGCATATTATGTATAATTTGCTTGTGTGTGCAAATCTGAAAGGATTTGCCAGAAACTGATCACATCATTGTTTTCTCCACTGGGTAGTAGCTGGAAGGCAGAGTGGGAGAGAAATTTCCTTCAGGTATTCTTTTGTACTTATTTTTTTTTTGAGACGGAGTTTCGCTCTTGTCACCCAGACTGCAGTGCAATGGCGCGATCTTGGCTCACCACAACCTCTGCCTCCTGGGCTCAAGCAATTCTCCTGCCTCAGCCTCCTGAGTAGCTGGGATTAGAGGCATGCATCACTACACCCAGCTAATTTTGTATTTGTAGTAGAGATGGGTTTTCTCCGTGTTGGTCAGGCTGGTCTTGAACTCCTGACCTCAGGTGATCTGCTTGCCTCGGCCTCCTAAAGGCTGGGATTACAGATGTGAGCCACCTCATCTGGCCTCTTTTGCACTTTAAAAAATTTGAGCCATATGGGTGTATTAACTATTCAAAAAAAAAAAAAAGAACAAACAAGCAACAATTCCAGATGACCAAGCAACCAACCAATCAACGGCAAACAGACTTTGGGCCTGGGGCTCTGCCTGGGCTGCTCTTTGGGCCTGGGCTGGGCGGGGGGTGCTGAGTGGCCTGACTGGGGCTGCCCCCTGGACCACACTGTCTTTCAGCAGGCTTTGGCGTGTGCAGCCAGGCTGGTGCGTGGGGATGGTGGGGAGGTCTCCACGCCTGGAGTCTTTCTGGAGCGTGAGGGATGGGTGCACTTGTTTTAATTCTCATCCATGCGGCTTGGTCACTGAGACCATGGCACTGCACTCTAAACTCAATTAGAAATTTAACAAACCTTATAAATCCTCCCCAGCCTGAGCCTTGTAAATCTCCGGAGCGGGGCGGCTTAGCACTTATCCATCTCTGGCTTAATGACCTTCCCAGCCTGGCCTGGGAATGATTCAGGGCTGGCGACAGGTCTAATTAGTGAGCACGAACTGTAGCTCCGAGTGTAGTGAGGAGGAAGTGCGTGCTTGGTCTCTGCCCCCGCGGTGTTAGAGAGATGCCCTCATCCAGCCCAGATCTTGGGACACTGGCACATGGGAGGAAGGGGCAAGAAGGGTGTGGCAAGTGTCTCTTTTGACTGTGTGTGTGTGTGTGTTTTTTTTTGAGACGCCCAGGCTGGAGTACAGTGGTGCGATCTCAGCGCACTGCAACCTCTGCCTCCTGGGTTCAAGTGATTCTCTGCCTCAGCCACCTGAGTAGCTGGGATTACAGGCATATACCACCACGCCCAGCTCATTTTTGTATTTTTAATAGAGACAGGGTTTCACCATATTGGTCAAGCTGGTCTCGAACTCCTGACCTCATGATCCACCTGCATCGGCCTCCCAAAGTGCTGGGATTATAGGCGTCAGCCACCGCACCTGGCCTTGTGTGTGTATTTTTGAGACAAGATCTGGCTCTGTTGCTCAGGCTGGTGTGCAGGGGCATGATCACAGTTTCATGAACCCTCAGCCTCCCAGGCTCAAGTGATCCTCCTGCCCCAGCCTCCCAAGTAGCTGGGACTGCAGGTGTGCACCACCACTCCTGGCTAACTTTTAAATTTTTTGTGAAGACGGGGTGCCACTATGTTGCCAAGGCTGGTCTTGAACTCCTGGGCTCAAGCAAGTCCTCCTGCCTTGGCCTCCCAAATGCCGGGGTTAGAGGCGCAAGCCACCATGCCCAGCCTTCTTTGATTTTTAATGTAGCCCTGTTGATGGTGCATACCACAGGTCATTGTTCAGGGAAGGCTGTTGTGTGGCCTGTAACATGATTGCATCAAGGGCCATGTGGAAGCCAAGTAGTCTCCTAGGAAGGCAGTGAGTTTGTGGGCATATCTGAAGCCCTGTTGCTAGCATGGGTGGTGAGAGCTTTGAGGGTGGGTTCTGATTTTCCAGGGCCTGAGAGAATTGTGTTCCAGAGACACACATATGAAATCAAAGAGGGTCCAGTTAGCCCCGTTTTTAAGAGCTCAGACTTCAGATTTAGTGAGAGGATGGATTTTTCAACCAAGCTGATTAGACTTGTGAGGTAGTGAGCTCCCCGTCAGTGGACAGACCACTTGGGATTCTCTACCATTAATGGAAGACCAGGTGTGTGCCTCACCAGACACCAAATCTGCCAGTGCCTTGATCTTGGGCTGGTAAGCCTCCAGAACTGTGAGAAATAAATGTGTGTTGTTTATAAGCCACTCAGTTTATGGTATTTTTGTGATAGAAGCTCAAATGGACTAAGTCATTGGGGGTGTGGGTTGGGTCTGAGGCCCTCCCTTTTTACCCATGACTTTTCCTGCTTAAATGGAGGAAGCAGACAGACATTGGGGTTGCCTGGATGGAGACATTGGGGTGACAGATGCCCCCTCTCACCCGACCAGCCCCTCTGAGCCTCCCACCCCCGCTCCCAATCCCAGAACAGTAACCAGGAGGAGGCCTGGGCAATTGGTTCCATCCAAGCCTCATCCTCAGTGGCGGGAAAGGGAAAGTTATAATTTTATCTATAACTCAGGATGAATAAAAATTTAATTACACTGAAAAATTTAAATTTCATAAGAAATAAATATTAATCCTGGAGAGTGACTTTTGTGGGAAGATAACTTTCAAATGCTGTCAGTCTGAAGGTACTGGGGTCTGAGAGGGAGGCGGAGCCTCCCATCAGGCTCTTGGTCTGGGCTGGGGGTCTCCACTCCAGAGACTGGGGGTTCAAGGGTTCAGATCTCCACTCAGCAAAGACCCCGCAGGGTGGCCACTGTGAGGGTGCGATACCATCTCCTCTCCATTCCTGCCTCAGTCCCCCTCAGCTCCCTCCCTCTTTCAATGGTGATTCATCAGCTGCCATGCACAGACATTTTTCTAGGTGCTGGGGACAGTGCAGGGAAGGAAGCAGATGTCCTTGCCCATGTGGCGCATAAGGTCATGTGAAGGAGGCAGAGATGAAACGAGGAGCCACCAATACCACTTCCCAGTGAATGACCCTCTGCCCGGCACCAAACCCTGACCTCCGCTTGGTTTACTTGATGATCATTGTTATTTTACTTTAAAAATTCAAGCAAAATGCGCAAATGTAAGGCGCACAAAACATAAGCCCACAGCTCAATGACTGATGACCGTGTGTATGAATGCGCACTCTCTCCGGCTTAAGGAATGTAACATTGGCTCCCATGCTGGGCATTTGACGGAGGGGAAGGCCCTGCCTTGGGGACCTTCACAGACTGTTTGATGGATGATTCTTGCTGCCTGACCAGGGAGAGAATGATCTGGGGGTAGGGTGGCCTAATATCAGTTACGACACCTCAATACGTACTGAACATTTATCATGCACCAGGCCTGATTCTAAGTGCTTTGTGAGTATTAGCTCATTTAACCCCGACAGGGAAAGCCCCATGAAGCCTGTGCTGTTATCACCGGTTTCATTTTGTCAGTGAAAACACTAACACACAGAGGGTAAGTAACAAGTCCAAAGTCACCCAGTTGATGGGAGACAACCTGCTTACACCTGAGTCCCGGGCTTAGCGTCCTCAGGCTCATCTGGATGGGAGAGCCCAGGTTTTGATTCCAGGACACTTGGGATCTGGTGCCCTGTGGAACCTCTGCAAACCTTTTGATATTACTCCTCATTCAACGTGAGACCTGCTGTGTGGCCTTGGGCAAATGTCTCAACCTCTCTGAGCTTCACATTCCTTCAAAAAGGTTTGGAGAAACGGAGAGAAAAATCCCCATTCTGTGCCTCCCAGGGTTTGTATGGAAGGGAAGAGGTAACAGAGGTGGATATTCTAACCTGGTCACAATCCCGGTCAAACTAGTCCTAACAGTGAGCCCCTCTGGGCTGCGCCCTGTGCTGATGCAGATGCACCAAGCTCACTTGGTGAGGCAAGACCTGCTACGATTCCTGTGGGTGAGGACACTGAGGCATGGCACCAGGGTCTCGGGAGGAGGCTGAGGAGGGTGAGGTGGCCACAGATGCTTCCCTGGGGAGTGCTGGGTTAGTGAGGTGCTGCTCGGAGCGTTGGAGTGAAGGCAGGGTTTTGGATGTGCATTCTTTTTTTTTTTTTTTGAGACGGAATCTTGCTCTGTCACCAGGCTGGAGTGCAATGGTGCGATCTCGGCTCACTGCAACCTCCGCCTCCCAGGTTCAAGTGATTCTCCTGCCTCAGCCTCTCAAGTGGCTGGGACTACAGGCGCGTGCCACTATGCCCAGCTAATTTTTCTACTTTTAGTAGAGATGGGATTTCACCATGTTGTCCAGGATGGTCTCGATCACTTGACCTCATGATCCCCCTTCCTAGACCTCCTAAAGTGCTGAGATTACAGGCATGAGGGGACTTGCATTCTAGTAGGAGTCCCACGTGAGCAAAGTCATGGATGTGTGGATACTGGGTTGGGGGCTGGGAAGGTGTTCTCTGCTGGGCTAGGGTGAGGCTGGGCTAGATTCTGAGCTGACCACCTCAATGGAATCACTTCTCCATTCCACAGATGCTAGAGCTGAGGCCGTCCTGAGCTGGAGCTGCAGAGCCCGCGTCTGCCGGTGTGCTGCACCTGGGTGGAGGAAGGGGAAAACAGGCCCAGGAACTTGGACTTGGCCTGGCAAATACAGTCTTTGACTTTTGAACCTGATACCAAGGGCAAAGCAGGTAGCTGGCCCAAGTGCCAGCTTGGGGCAGAGGGATGATGACAAGAGGGCCTTGTCCTGCAGTTGTTAGCGGTGTGCCTGGCTGAGACAACCATAGCCCATGGGTGGCAAAAGGAGTGGAGAGTAGGCCAAGGCCCAGGGTCTGATTTGCACTTGAAGACCCTCCACGGAGATTAGTGCCAGAGACCTGCACTTCTCCAGGGACCAAATGGACCAGGACTCCTTAGTATTGGAAAATACCTTAGACTTTTATTTGGCTGGCCTGGGGCCCAGAATGATGGTTCTTTAGGCAGCAGATGGGAAATTCATCTTTTGCAGCAAAAACACCGGAAAGCTTCACTACTCCCCAAAGACCAGACCCAGACGCTAATATTCACATACACATATATCCACAGAAGGATATGCGTGCAGCCATCCATGTACAACGTGCACGCAGACACGAGGGCTCACATAGACACGTGTGCACACGCACATGCTCGTACAAGGCGCCTGCACAACCACAGAGATACCCTTGTGCTCCTGCATCCCCGGAGCCCGCTCTCCCGGCTGTGTTCTGCTGATGGAATGCGGTAATATTTTTCTATTAAATGTTGCATTTGTTGTGCCTTTTAGTAGCTTCCCTCATTAAAAATGATATTATCCCCATAAATAAGCCAGTGTCTGAGAAGAGTGCCCGACTCCATTTCTCTTCCTAATTGAGACACTTAGCTTTGATTTGCACGCCGGCACGTACCGAGTGGATTAATTTTCAATTAATGCTCCTGGGCGGGTGGCTACAGGCAGTGTGGGCTCAGGCAGGCCAGCAGGCTGGGAACAGGGACAGTGGGACCTGGCGGCAAGGACAGGCGGGGACTGGGAGGACCCAGTGAGGGTTTCCCTCCAGCATTTCCTGGCCACGCGAAACAGGCCCCTGGGCTGTCTGGAGCTTTTTGGTCTTGTTCTTTGTGGGAAAGAGGTCCCTGGGGGTCTCATGTATGGGAAGCACCCTAGTCCTGTACTGGGAGAGCCCCCAAACTCTAGCCCTTATCTAACAGAGATCATAGGGTCTGTTCAGTGCTTGGCTGCTACAGGCCCTGCTTGGCGGGCCTGGCAGTGTTGAGTCAAACTGGCTATGGTGGCCTCAGTTTTGTCATATAACCACTTACGTGACATAGAAGCTCAGCCTTGTCTGTGACCCGGTGTGCAGGCGGCCGTACTTGGGGCTGAGGGCCTATGTTGCATAAATGGTTAAGAGCCTGTGTTCGGTACCCAGACAGTCCTGGAATCACAGTTCTATTCTGTCACTTCTTGCAGGTGCCTTTAGACCACTTTATCTTCTCAAGACTTAGTTTCCTCATCTGCAAAGTGGGGATAAGAAGATCAAGTGCCAAAACCATGATGAGAGTCAATGACGCAATGCAAGCAGCGCTTCACGCTCAGCAGTGTTCAGCTCTCCTTCCTCCTTCTCTTCTTCCTTTTTCTTTTCTTTGAGACGGAGTCTCACTCTTGTCTCCCAGGCTAGAGTGCAATGGTGCGATCTCGGCTCACTGCAACCTCCGCCTCCCAGGTTCAAGCGATTCTTCTGCCTCAGCCTCCCAAGTAGATGGGGTTACAGGCACGTGCCACCACACCCAGCTAATTTTTGTATTTTTAGTAGAGACAGGGTTTCACCATGTTGGCCAGACTGTTCTCAAACTCCTGACCTCAGGTGATCCACCCGCCTCGGCCTCCCAAAGTGCTGGGATTACAGGTGTGAGCTACCACACCCTGCCTCTTCTTCCTCTTCTTGTTCCTTCTCCTTTTTCTCCTCCTCTTTCTCCTCCTGCATGTCTATCCATAGGTGAATTCCCACCTATACCTGCCACTCTGTCTGCTCAGATCCTTTGCCTTAGACCTGTACCTGCAAAGAGGAGCCTGCTTGCCCCACCTGCGGGCAGCTGCCACTGGGAGTCTGTACTAATGGCCTTTCCCCTTGGTGTCGGTGGGGCTGTAGTGGCTCAGGGTCCTCACATACTTCTTGGTGCCCTGGGAAGGCTCCACTCCAAACTCGTGGGTCCTCTGGGCGCCATCCTCCTGTGGTTTGGTCTTCCTGTGGAACCCATATAAAAGTGAGCAGCTGCATCTCTGTCTCTGCTCGTTGTCACAGTCAAAGACACACCAATTTGGGAGCCAAAAAATGGAAAAATCCCTTGAATGTTTATCAAAGTCGAAGATTCTGTTCATAACAGGCAGCATTGCATCATTTTTTTTTTTTTAAGATGGAGTCTTTGGAGTCTTGCTCTGTTGCCCAGGCTGGAGTGCAGTGGCATAATCTTGGCTCACTGCAGCCTCCACCTCCTGGGTTCAAACGATTCTCTTGCCTCAGCCTCCCAAGTAGCTGGGATCACAGGTGTGTGCCACCACGCCTGGCTAATTTTGGTATTTTTAATAGAGATGGGGTTTCGCCATGTTGGTGAGGCTGGTCTCAAACTCTTGACCTCAAGTGATCCTCCCGCCTTGGCCTCCCAAAGTGTTGAGATTACAGGCATGAGCCACCATACCCAGCCATCATTTCATCTTAAAACTATAATTTTTGTTATCATTGATTTGTCTACATATCTAATCTAATTGTTATCTATCTATCTATGTATCTTGCATGGCCGCTGACCCTCAAACCTCTCCCCTCTTTGTCTCTGGATTCCCGCAAACTCTTCCTTCCCACCAAACCCAGCATGTGCTGGCTGTGGCCCAGAGGTTGCAAAATGGTGACCAAGGGCCTGTCTTGCTCACAGACATATCTTATTAGGTCTGAACCATCTCACACATACATATTTTGAAATAGTAGGTAACATAAAAAAGTGGATTTTTGGAAATAGTGGGTAGCATTGAAAAAGTGGAGATTTCCCACTGAGTGTAAACTTCCCACTTCATCTGAAGAATCAGCTCTGGCGACACGGGGCCACCTCACTTGCTTTAGACACCTACCTGGCACCTGTTGGCACCTGAGTGTGTAACCCTTGTTTTGTCTTCCTCTCCCTGCATCCCTTCTAGGCCTGCTCACTTTCCCACATTAGTATTTTTTCCCATGGCCCTTGGGAGGTCATCCCCTGAGCCTGAAGCCAGGACAAGTCCCCCAGCCCTTCGTCCCTGAAGCTGGGGCTCCTTCTCATCCTGGCTCCAGGGCCTCTTGCCAGTCCAGTTAAAAATTCTTCTCTTCAAAGCTAACCATCCCCAGCTCAGAGCTCTCTCATCAAAGTGAGAGAATTTTCCAGAACCAGCATCTCTCTCTTCTAGATACAGCAACATCTGCTTTCCAAACTACAGTTTCCTCCCTTGCTGAGGCCACGGTTTCTCTTGAAGAAACCTGTATTTCCGAATGCCCTCTACTCTTACAGCATCTGAGCCTCCTGCCCGTCCTCACAGCCTCACTCATGGTGTGGCTCATGTAATTCCAGGTCACTGACGTCTCAGGTGAACGCTGGGGAGATAGACAGTCTAGCACTGGGGCCCAGTGGGCAGGCTTAGGCCAGGCGACCTGGGTCCCAACGCTGGTTCTTCTGCTTAGCTTTGTGATGGTGTCTCCCATCTCTTGAAGCCTCTGTGTCCTCTGTGAAGCAAGGATGGTAATAATAGTGCTGCCTTACTGGGTACTGCTCCAGCTGAGTGAGATAAACCCTTAGCACCTTGATACTCAAGGTGTGGTCTTTGGACCAGCAGCATCAGTATCACTTTAGTACTTATTAGAAACACAGAAACTCAGTCCCCATCCCAGATCTGCTGAATCTGCATCCGCATTTCAACAAGAGGCTCAGGAGTTCCCCATGTGCGGTGACGTTTGAGAAGCTCTGCATGAGTGTAACTCCTGGTGTAAGGTAATGGGAGCTGTCATGATTGTTAGTCTAATAAGAATCCCTCATACTAAGGCAGAGAGAAGACTGTGGGCTCCAATCCTGGTTCTGCAAATAGGTATTTTGTGCCCATTTCAGCCTTCTCCCCTGCCTCCTGCTCCCCATCTATTAAAATGGAGACAGTGGTGCCATTTCTTGGAGTTGATTTGAGAGTTAAATAAGATTAAGCAGAAGGTGCTTCAGAGAATTGTGGAAAGTGATTCTGAGATCTTGAAGCTCTGAAAACATTTTTGCACATGTTTTATGTGCACTTCCTGCCATTGTTCCCACCTCACTTTATTTTTATTTTGCTTATTTTTCGGAGACAGGGTCTTGATCTGTTGCTCAGGCTGGAGTTCAGTAGCCCCACTGCAGCTCCTGCAGCCTTGAACTCCTGTGTTCAAGAGATCCTTCCACCTCAGCCTCCTGAGTAGCTGGGAGTACAGATATGTGTCACTACATCTGGCCAATTTTTTGTAGAGATGGAGTCTTGCCATCTTGTCCAGGCTGGTCTCGAACTCCCGGCCTCAAGCTATCCTCCTGCCTTGGCCTCCCAAAGTGTTAGAATTTCAGTCATGAGCCATCACGCCTGGCTTTGTTCTCATTTTATAGAGTGAGAAGTTGAGGCATTTCAAAACCAAGGGTTTGTCCAAGCTCGTAACCAATCAGCTGCAGAACTGGGTCTAGTTGTCAGATCCTGAGTCCATGACCAGTGCGAGACCCCTCAGAGATCTCTTAGCTCTGCCAGATCAGGCTGCCACTGGGGTCTGGAGCCTCTCCCCTGCTTGTCCCCCATCTACAATCCTCCAGCGCTTCCTCTCACTGTATTGCGTGGTTGGCTGGTTGCTTCTTGCTTCTGTGTCAGGGATGATAGTGGCCCAAGACCAGGGTTGGGGTGGGGAAAGGAAGGCATGGGGCAGCTCTGGGAACTGGCAGTTAATTAAAATGTACTCAGAGGTGATCAATCCACAGTCAGTGGCTTGAATCCGCAATGACCCGCTCCTCTCTGGCCGAGCACATGGCCCTCCTGGGGGTGGCAGGCAGCAGGTCTGGCTGTCCTCCTCCTGGTCCTCGGAGCCCTGGCAGTGGGCAGTGCTGTTGTTGCTGCCACCGAAATATTCCCATCTTGTTTCCATAATAGCTTCTGTCACTGCTCTTGACAGGCCAGCCATTAAGTCTTTGGCAAAACTGTAAGAATTATGAACATATGAGGTTTTATATTATTTGACAGCTGTCGGCTCCTTTAGAATTGCCGTCACCCCATCCCTCCCATCCCTCCCACCCTTTCCCTCACACTCCCCTTCCCCACCCCATAAGGATGGGAGGGGCCTCTCAGTCACTGGGGGACGGGGAAGAGACAAGCCACGCAAGCTTCGCTCACAGTCACTTCTGCACATCTGTGGAATGTTCCCTGTGACCCCTCTGGTCTTAACCTGGAAACTTCCTCAGCATCGGTCAAACCTCGTATATGCCCCCAGCATCAGCGGCTTCATGATGACTCTGCTCTCCACCGCCTCCTAATGCCGCCTCCTGAGCCCAGAAATATACACGGCTGTCTCCTGGACATCTGTCAGAGAGATGCTCACTATTCCTCACCCACCGTGACCCAAACCAAACTCCTCCCCATGCCTGGCCCTGCCTTTCTCTGGAGTGCGACGCTTCCTCCATCATCCATCCCATTCCCCAGGTCAGAAATCCCAGGGTCGTCCTGGCCTCCTCTTCTTCCACGCCCTCAGGGGCTCAGGTCCCCAAGCCCTGACTATGCTGCTTCCTGAAAGGCTCTTGACTTCACTGTCTCCTCCCCATCCCCATTGCCCCCATCTAGGGCTCACCCTTTTGTGCCGGGCCACCACGTCTGTTTCCTCACTGGCAGATGTCCTGCTCAGGTTCCCTTGGGCTTCCCATCAGAGTACCTGCCTGTCCCATGCCAAATGCTTGTAACCTTTCTCTGGAGCTGCAGCTGCTCCCTCCATCCAGGCAGGCAGGAAGTGCTGGAGAGTTAATGCCCCTCCCTGCTTCTCAGAGCTGCTCTCAAACAATGGCTGCTGGGAGTTGGTGTGTAAAAACCCCAGCTCCTCCACTTGGGTAGGAGTCAGAGACCTGTGGTCTACCCTGTGGGTCTCTGAGGTCCCTGTGGAGTGAAGCTCCATTTCCATGGTAGGAACCAGCTTGATCAAGGCTCCCTTCACCGGCTGCCTTCTTTCCCTCCTTACTTCCCCACGCCCCTCTTTGTGTTTCCTGGGATCTCCTTTCAAGCAAACTGATTGCACTCAAATCCTTCTCAGAGTCTGCTTCTAGGGGGACTCACACAAAGACAGGACTCACTCTGTCTGACCTGCGTGTACATCCAACTCAGCCAGGCCTCTCTCGGGACTGTGCAGATTGAGGGTGGGGTGGGGGGGCGTCCCTAATGCTCCAACTCTTGCTGCTACTGAAAGGGAAGTCTTCCTAATGCCTTGATCCAGAAAACCTGACTGTATACAGCATTTGGGGACTGCTGTTTACATTTGAAAAGGAGTTGTCACAGGCCTCTTCTGCTATGGTATGTTTTTCTGGTACTTTCATTAAATAAAGTTTGGCACTAACACAGCTACAACATTATAAAGATATAGGGCATCCGTGTTAAGAGAAAATACATTCTCATATCAAAATAAGTCACAAAGCTATGCTCAACAAAACTTGTATTGGTTAGCACAAAAATTAACAAATTAACAGATATGCCAGAAATAGGACCCTAATGAGTGATAAAAGTGGCATTTCAAATGAGTGTAGAAAAGACAGGTTAGTCATGAAATAATGGTGGACGATTAGTTAACTATTTTAAACTCACCTACTTCACACAAATTCCAAGTGGACCAAAATGTTAACATAAAAAATAAAATCATGCTGGGCGCCGTGGCTCACACCTGTAATCTCAGCACTTTGGGAGGCCAAGGCAGGTGGATCATCTGAGGTCAGAAGTTTGAGACCCGCCTGACCAACATGGTGAAACCCCGTCTCTACTAAAAATACAAAAATCAGCTGGGCATGATGGCAGGTGCCTGTAATCCCAGCTAGTCAGGGGGCTGAGGCAGGAGAATTGCTTGAACCTGGGAGGCGGAGGTTGCAGTGAGCTGAGATTGTGTCATTGCACTCCAGCCTGGGCAACAGGGCGAGACTCCGTCTCAAAATAAATAAATAAATAGATAGATAGAACTAGAAGAAACAAAGGTGATTATTGCATGATGAGTTGGGCTTTTCCAAGCATAAAAATGAGAGGAAAAGTCACAGATAAGACACTAAGAACTGACAAAATAAAAATAAAAAAAGGATCCCAAAGTCAAAAGGCAGATGCAGTAGGAAACACATTGGCTGTATACACTGCAGATCAACAACACGCAAATACATTGAATGGGGTTTAGGTGAATTAACCTTCGTTTTCATTTGCTCGGGACACCTAGTATCAAATACTTAAAAAATCAGTAAGAGCTAGAACATATCGTGAAAAGGCAAATAAGCATTTGGTCATCTGCTTGTCAAAGTGCTTACCCTTATGACGAGGAAGTTCTTCCTGATGTCCACCCTGCAATCCCCTTGCTGGCAACAAGAGCCTTTTTTCTCTTTCAGTTCTTAGGGGAGTGGGAGGGCCCTTCTTTGAAATAAATTCACACACGGTGTGTGGCCTCCAGAGTGTTCAGGTCAGGAGGCCTTGGCTCCTGCATGTATTGCCAGAGGCTCAGCCACAGTTGAGGTCCAGGAGGGCACAGACTTCTCAGAAGGACATACCAGATTGTCAGCTTGGATGCATAGGCTCACAGCTGGTCTGACCTCACACTGTCCTCCTCCCTGTCCCATCTCCATCCTGAGCACGCCCTAATCTACTCCATCCTGAGCTCCATTCTAAGCCCCATCTGGATCCCACTCTTGAGGCCTCTCTGTCCCTTACTCTCCCCGTCCCAGGTCTTGGTGGGGGCTCACATGGCCAGGTCTGGCCGGGTTGCATGGCCACTCTGAGCCAGGCTGGCTGTGCAGAGAACAGATGGGCTCCCTGTAGATGCACAGCAGCGCAGAAGCTAATCCACTTTTATCTCGTTATGGTGACAGCCACCCTGTTAAATGGAATGGACTATCGATTCGGGGCTCACTTCCAGCCCGAGGATTTTCCATCACAAGCCTGAGTAGAATAGGAGAAAAGCAACACTTATTAACTTGGGTGCCAGTCAGGGAGAGGCTGGGGTGGGGGCCGGGCTGGGCAGGCGCAAGCGCCAGCAAGCCAGGCCTCCAGGGTGCTGGGGAGCCAGGCTCAGACCCCGCGTCCGAGGGAATCTCTCCTTCCCTCCCCGCTCAGGGTGGATGGGGGACAAGGGTCAAAGGTACATGACACAAATGGCACACTTACACAGCACTGATGCACACATACACACAATGCTTATGCACATATATACACACAATACTGACACCCACAATGCTGACACAAAAATACACAAGCATGCTGAAACACAGCGACACTTCTACCCATCACTGTCTACACACAGCTACACATTCAACGCTGACACACATGCAGACACACAACACTGACACACACACACCCAACACCGATAGACACACTCATGCAATGCCAGTACATGCATACACACAACACTGACACACATATGCATACAATGCTGGCACATCCAAACACACAATGCTGACACAGAGCATACTGTGATGACATGCGTATATATATTGGCATGGGCACACTCACATACACACTCAATGCCAACACACACGTGCACACAGTGCTGACTCCCATCTATATAAATCACGGACACAGATATACACACACACATACAACAGTATCCTGTGAACTCATACAACACTGATGCACACATATATGCACACAATACACACCCACAGAATGCTGATGCAGATTACATGAGTACACACACAGCAACACATACACCCATCACTGACACACATACAAAACTACTTTGACAAAAATCCACACACTCAGCACTGACACACGTACACCTAACAGGGACAAAATATACACATGAGGCTGGGCACAATGGCTCAGGCCTGTAATCCCAGCACTTTGGGAGGCCGAGGTTGGAAGTTCGACACCAGCCTGACCAACATGGAGAAACTCTGTCTCTACTAAAAAAAAAAAAAATTAGCTGGGCATGGTGGCACATGCCTGTAATCCCAGCTACGTGGGAGGCTGAGGCAGGAGAATCGCTTGAACCTGGGAGGTGGAGGTTGTGATGAGGCGAAATTGTGCCATTGCACTCCAGCCTGGGCAACAAGAGTGAGATTCCATCTCTCTCTCTCTCTCTCTCTCGATACACACACACACACACACACACACACACACATATATACACATACACAATGCTACATACATATACACACAACACTGACACACATACTTACCCAGCATGGACCTACATATACACCCAAGGCTGCCTCACATATATGTCCAATGTTGACACACATATATGCACACAATGCTGACACAGACACGTATATGTGGATGCTGATACTACGTACATACAGCACTGGCACACAGAAATGCCAGATGCTGACCCACATACATCCACAAGACTGACACCTCCTAATAGTGTTACATACATAAACACACGCTCACTGGGCCTCATACTGCAAACACACCCAGTACCCACCACCATCCACATCCAAGAGACACATGTGCCATGCGGGTAGCCTAACGCCAACAGAAACAAACACAGTAGGATACTGTCATAGAAAATTGTCACCTGTCACTAACACACAAGTTAATGATGCACACACACAAAACACACACACCTATACATAACATTGAGGCACACCTGTGTGTGCATTCGTACATACATACACACACACACACACACACACACACTGCCAGCTTCCTGTGTTCAGTGCCCGGTCATTATGGATTGCTCTTCCTGCTAAGTCCTGGGGCGCTGGGGCTGGACAGGATAATAAAACTCGGTCTCAACTTTCCAGCAGCTTTGCCTTTAGTTGGGGAGGAGGGGCGCTCAAATAGTACATAAAACCACATCATAATTACAGCAGACTCATCTATAGCACTGATCATATGCCCCTTGCTAGTCTAAGCACTTTACACACAGAACACAACAACATTTGGCTGTAGGTTCTATTATTAGCCCCAGTTTGTAGATGAGGGACATAGGCACAGAGAGGTTGAGGGACATAGGCACAGAGAGGTTAAGTGACATGCCCAAAGTTGCACAGCTCTGAAGTGGTAGAGCTAGGATTTGAACTCAGGCCTTCAGGATCCAGAGTCTTTAGTGTAACTTCTATAAAGACCATTTCATCACACCTGCTTCTGGCTGAAAAAACCCCACATGACACTGTCACAGGCCTAGACTCACATAGACACACACCCACAGTCTGCACTCACAGTCTGTGAAATCCACAGACTGGGGGGAAATCCACCCCTGTGGGCACCTGGTCACTCTCCTGTGATGGCTGCATGCCTGGAGGACTTTACTGTGACCCACCCCAGAGGGGAGAGGCAGCTCATGCTGGAAAAAGCCCTGGAGAGGGGTTCTGAGCAGCAGGGTTAGGAACTCTTTGCCACAGGAGGGGATGCCGGGGCCGGCAGGTGTCCCACTGAAGAGGGCAGCTGTCCTGGGCCTAGTCTTCAGTCACCCAGTCCCCATTCTTCTGCTGTGCTCTAGACCTTTTTTTTTTTTTTTTGAGATGCAGTCTCACTCTGTCACCCAGGCTGGAGTGCAGTGGCGGTATCTTGGCTCACTTCAACCTCCGCCTCCCAGGTTCAAGCGATTCTCCTGCCTCAGCCTCTTGAGTAGCTGGGACTACAGGTGCATGCCACCATGCCTGGCTAATTTTTTGTATTTTTAGCAGAGATGAGGTTTCATTGTGCTAGCCAGGATAGTCTCAATCTGACCTCATGATCCACCCACCTCGGCCTCCCAAAGTGCTGGGATTACAGGCGTGAGTCACTGCACCCGAATGCTCCAGAACTTTTTTCCACATCCCAAGCAATGGCTGCCTTATTGCAGCTGGGTTCTCCCAGGGAAATGCCAAGGAACAGATTTTCTCAAACAGAGGAGGAAAAAGTGTGTAAGGGATCAAGACAGCAGTGAGTTGAGCTTCAAGGTCTTGCTTTTTCAGATAAATTCTGGAAGAGTGCAGCTGCAGTGATGAAAAGCCTGAAACTGGGCTGGACTGACCACATTCAGTCCCTATTCAGCCCAGACCACTTCTACCTGACCGTAGGAAGGTCATTTAACTTCTCTCATCCTCAGTTTCCCCATCTGAAAAATGGAGCTAAGAAGGTCATCTGACACACTTGTAAAATGGGGGCTTGGGTCAACGCCTTCAAGGACCTGCTCCATTTGGACACCAAGGAACCCAAGAGTTATGTGTCATTACTAGCCCCTGGGGGAGTGTCTGAGAGCAGTGGTGGAAGGCCAGGCCCACGTGGCCAGGCGCCTGCCTGACCACTCCATTGCCTGTGGATTTGTGGTGGGGGTGGGAGGGTGAGGGTGGGAAAAAGTGCTTTCGCCTGTAACCCACCCTGACTGTGGCCTGGAGGCCGCAGGGCCACGGCCTGGCCAGGCCTTCCCAAAGCGTTTCTGAAAAGTAGGATGTGGTCCAAACAGAGAACATGGGGGGACTTGTCCACTGCCAGTGTCTCTGCTGCTGTGACATTAGCCAGGTGTCCTGACTACTGTCAGCTGTTCCCACCGCAGTCCAGCTGTCCCTCCCCTTAGCCCAGCCATCCCCACCTCAGTCCAGCTGTTCCCACCTCAGCCCAGCCGTCCCCACCTCAGCCCAGCCGTCCCTCACGTTAGCCCAGCCGTCCCCACCTCAGTCCAGCCGTCCCCACCTCAGTCCGGCTG
>PVKP010039534.1:0-20071 GCA_004027715.1 Plecturocebus donacophilus
TTGGGTCTCTGAGTGGACGTCCGGCTTGTTGGTGATGAAGTTTTTTCTGTTTCTTAGTTTTCCTTCGGGGGGCGCCCCTTCCCCACAGAGCTGGGCCTTCCCGGGTTCAGCTGTGCTTCTCAGTCCTCAGCACTTCCAATTGTTGTTCTCCTTGTGGGGATGGGACCAGCGGAGCCTGACTAAAAGGGCACCACCCAGTCCCGCACACTCCGCACCGAGAAGCGCCTCGCTGGCCAAAAGAGTCGCGATGGCGACCCGTGTGGCTCCCTCGCCGGGAATCTCGCAGTCCGTGGGCATCAAATATTCGTCTGCAACTGCGGCGTCCACTCGCTCTCTGCGCCCTCACCGCGAGCCACAATCCCGAGCTGCTGCTACGTGGCCATTTTGGATCTCTCTCTGCCCAGTGATGAAGTTTTTCGGTTTCTTAGTTTTCCTTTGGCGGACGCCGGTTCCCCTCAGAGCCAGACCTTCCCGGGTTTGCTGTGCTTGCTGTGAAACTCTCAGTCCTCAGAGCTTCCAATTGCTGTTTTCCTTGTGGGGATGGGACCAGCTGAGCCCGTCCGTCCCATATACTTTGTACAGGGAAGCGCCGCGCCGGGCGCTGGCAAAAGAGCCACGCCGGCCAAAAGAGTCGCGCTGGCGACCAGTGTGGCTTCTCTGCCGGGAATCTCGTGGTCTGTGGGCAACAAAAATTCGTCGGAAAGTGCGGCGTCCACTCGTTCTCTGCACTTTCACTGGGAGCTACATTCCTGAGCTGTTGCTAGTTGGCCATCTTGGGTCTCTCCTCCAGACTTACATTTAAAATGCAAATGTATAAAAATTTTAGAAGAAAATTAACATGGCCTTCTATTTCATGATGAGTTTTTACTTGCAACCACAGAAGCCAGCTGATGAAAGAACAAAAACTGGATAATGTCGACTTTATTAAAAATAAAAATGTGTACACTGACAAACTCCAGGGTGCTGAGACCAGATCAGGATGGGGCAGGGGCACTGCAGAAATTCCTTCCTAAATCAGATGTGTTTTAAGATGTAAAAGTGTTGCTGTCTTTCATTGTTCTGAATTTTCTGTTCTTTTTTATTATAAGTTATTGCCACACCATACCTGAAAAATTGTCCCTGAGGAATAACATGGAGATCTGCCATCCTGCTCCCCAAATCCTGGAATGACAGCCCTGAAGCTCTGACCACACCTGACACAGACACGCCTTTAGGACAGTCTTGCCACACATGCGAAGTGCTGGCTGGGCTGAAGAGGGAGAACCAGGTGCAGGCTTTTGACCATGCTGACATGGAAGGCCTCAGTGAGAAAGCCTCCCAGCTGCTGAATGCCTGGCCCTGGCAGGGCACACTCCTGTGGACTTCACAGGTGCTAACACACTTAATTCTCATGGAACCTCTATTAGATCACACCTCTGTTGACCACCTCATGAAGATGAGCTCACTGAGGCACAGAGAAATTAAGTGATGTGCCCACACAGAGGGCAAGCAGAAGTCTCAGATAGGGAACTGCATGCTCTTCAGGGTCTGAGTACTTAGGCCCTATTTTGCTAGTGTGCCCACAGCAGGCTGGCCCTGCTCTCATGAGAAAGAATGATGCTAGTGTGCATGCCACAGACAGGCCCTGCCGTGGGCCTGCTCCCATGAGAAAGAATGACGCTAGTGTGCATGCTACAGACTGGCCCTGCCGTGGGCCTGCTCCCATGAGAAAGAATGATGCTAGTGTGCACACTGCAGCCCACCCCTGTTCTGAAAATGAACCATCACTGCTGCACAACCAGGGGGCCAGACACCCTTTTATTCTGACACAGGAATAAAAGATGCTGCACTTCCTCTGTCCAGCATCTTCTCCCTGAGGCCTGAGTCCATAGAAGCAATGAACTCAGCACATGGTCACCACTCTGTAAGCTTTGTAGGGCATTTGAATGGTTGATTCAGTGAATGAAGTGATAATGCAGTACTCAAAAAATGATGATGATGATGATGATGACGGTAGTAACGGCTATGGATTACTCTGCGCCAGGCACCAGGCTTAGAACTTTCTACGGATTATCTCAGTATATTCTTTACAAAAGATCAAATGCAGTAGGTACTATTTTTATCCACACTTTAGAAATAAGAAAACTAAGGTGCAGGGAAATTGGGTATTGCCTTTAAATGAATGAACTAACACAAAGCTGGTCTTCTCCAACAGAAAAATCATCAAAGCAGCCTCTCTTGGCTGTGGCTAGACCATGGCCACAGTCCTCAATATCCCACCCTGGGCATTATCAGAGTTAGGGCAGGGCAGCTGGACAGCAGAGTGGGCCTCTCAGGGAACAACACAGCCTCTGACCGCCTGATCCCTGCTCTGAGCTTCTGAGGAGGCTGCTGGGGGGAGTTGACTGGTCCAGCACATGCACAGCTTTTTAGTCTGCAAAGGGACCTGCAGGAACAGGAACCACACACCCCACTTTCCATCAGCACCTGCCTTGCATTTGGCATCCAGCCCTTCTCTGGTTTAGCTGGACTTTGCGGCAGGAGGCAGTGGGGTAGTGGGAGGTGAGGGGTTGTTCCAGCACCATAGACATCTCTCCATATCAATGCCACAAACCAGGGCTCTGCTCTATGTACTGTTTCCTCATGGAATATATCTGGAATCGGATGCTTTTTGTTCTCCATCCCAGCTTCCATGCCCAGTGGCACATTTGGTTGCTCTGACAATGCCATGGTTTGGAGGCCACTATTGGGGTTGATCACAACTTGACGGCATCAGGAGAGTGTGTCATGAGCCATGTGAGGGTGGTTTACAGTTTGGCCTCAGCTACCGAATGATTCATTGGGGTTTTGAGTTGCTGCTATATAAGTTGTGTTCATTTTCTGAAAAACTTATTTGTGAGGGGCTGCCTTCTCTGCCAACTCAGACTTTCAAAAATGTCTAATTTGATTTGATGTCAACTAATGTAATATGATCACACTTAATTTGATCTGATTAACTTTGATGAGGCTCAATTAGCAAACATCAGGCACCATTTCCAAAATGCACAAATGTTGCCAATGGGGAGCATCATGAGGTCAGACAGGACTGCATTAGGAGGCTTCGTATCTCTAGTTTCCTCTCCTTGCAAACTGGTATGCAGTTGGCAGGGGTTGCTGATGTCCTGGTCTTTGGGAGGTAAGAAGGGCATCAGTTTGAGTGATGGCTGGCAAGCACACAGCAGAGAGACCTGGGCAAGGCCCTCTTCCCATTGGGGCTTGGCATGCACATCTGCAAGATCAGGCTGGAGACTAGATGAGTCTGAGTCCCCCCACCCACCCTCTGTGCCAGCACAGAACTGTGTGCTGCTGCATCTAACCCATGCCATGTTCCCGGGACAACCTCTTCTAAATTTTGTGCTGTGCACTTAATTCCCAGAGAAGCTAATGCATCCATCCAACCTGTATGTTCACAGAAGTGAATGGGTTAAGGAACCCCTTGTTTCTAAGGTCAGGTTCATGGCAGATTCCAGGAAAATTCACAGCCATGGGCTTATCTGGGACACTTTCTCACTCATCACTTGGACTTGAGCATATGCTTTTTCCTTAGTAAACAAACTAAAACTTTTTATTAAGACAATTCATCGTGGAATAAAATGCAGAATTCATTTTTTAAGATAAGATGAATGAGGCTTCTAAAAGAATTCAAACTTGAGTAGGAAACTGGACCCTGACATTTAGACATGCTGGTGGCAAGTTTTGAGAAGCATGGGCTGGAAGTGACTTGCCACCCAGGTAGCAATGACATTTTTACTTTCTAATAGGAGACAGCGGGGTCTAGAGGTTACCATGGAAAATTGACCAAGGGAGCAGAGGGGAGGTTTGGGGCCTCCCCAGTCTTTGGGGACCCTCAAACTTGGAGAGTCCTACCCTGGACCCCTGTTCTCTGTATGTCCAGTATACTTCAGCTCATGGCCTGTTCCAGGACACCCCAGGGCCAGGTGCTCTCACTGTCTTGCCACAAGTTTGTCTCTACAAAAGCTCTACTTTGAGCTGTTATCAATGTTCCCTGAGGGAGGCCAGGCTTGGTCTCAGGAAGGGCTCCCTAGCCTAAGATTCTGTTTTTCTTGGTGGTAATATAGGGTCTCCCCATTCATTCTACAGTTGAGGAAGCTGAAATTGGGGTTGAGTGGCTGGCCATTATTAAGAGGCCTAGCAGTGAGCTCTGGGGTCCCATGACTAATTCAGCGACTTTGGAAGATGTCCCAACTCTCACAATCTGGGCGCACAAGCACTTCCTTGGTGATTCAGTTATCCTGGTTTAAAAATAGTCACAGCCTCCTTCAAACCTCCTGGCACCAGGGGTGAGAGGCAAGTGCCTCACAACCTCTGGAGTCATCGCCCACCCTCTTGTGGGTGGTGGAGGGAAAGTGGCCAATGGGATTGAAGAGACTTGGGTTTCAATCCTTCTCTGCCAAATCTTTATACACCATCCTCAGTGGCAGTTTCCTCACCTATGAAAATGGGAAATGAATGTCTCCATTACTCAAGGGTTCAGGTTTTGAGGCAATGCCCATAGCATGCCCGCCAAGGTGTAGCACTCAATGGGACAGTAGCCATGGACAAAGCCCGGTGAGGATTCCCACCCCAGCTCAAGCTGTCTGTGAGCCTCCCCACCCCTCACAGAGAATGTTCCATCTCCCACTTGCCGAACAGTAGGTGAGGCCTGTTCATCCTCATTACCATACATGAGAGCCTAGAGCCCAGAGACCTTCACCAACCTCTCCACAACTCTGGGGCTAGCCTGGACTCCCTCCCTGAAGGATTAACCCAGAGCCTGGAAGGACTCACCCCAAAAGAGAGACCTTTTCTCAAACTTGTCCCTTTGCCAAGTCTCAGATCTTTCAGCCTAAACCTAAGCACCTTTACATGGAGACCAGGGTTACCAAGGCCCTACACAACCACATCGAGCTGGTGGATGACACTCTTTTGGGCCACCTGATAGTGGCTGGCATCTGCCTCTGCCTTTCTTCCCTGCACATTGTCCCCACATCTGCCCAGCAGGCAGAGGGGGCCCCATGGCGCAGAAGTGCCCTGGGAGCCAGCAGAAGTACCCAGGAGAAACACACAAACATTCTGGGGCATGGTTCTGTCTTCACACAGCGTGACTCAACATGTTTGACTGTGCTTCACGTCCTCTCACCTGCAGGTTGTGTGTCTGTGTTGGCTACTTTGTGTGTCTCTGTGTAATTCTTATTAAAAAAATAATTTTAGGGAAAACATGAGTGAATTGAAATATATTCTTAAATAATGAAATCTTAGTATCTAAATCAAATAGAGGAATAAAACAAATCATAGTAATCACGGAAAACATTGAGGATGCTGTTTCTGAGAAGGGCCAGCATGCAGGAGATGACAGCTGGAAGTCCCATCTGGGAGGGTTCCAGGCCGCTGTGGGATCTGGCTAAATCAAACTCGCCAGGACCAGGGCGAAGAGCCGAGTGCAGAGCAGGGCTGCTTTGAGGATAAGGTGTGCTGACTCATGTTCACCCTCCACTTTCATGGCAGTTCCCGAGATCTTGATCCGGAAACAGGGGCTGTCTGGGTTCCTCTGTTTGAGAAGACTATGTTCTTGTTACTGCTGGTGCTAAAAAGCAGAGATGGAAAACCCGCTAAGAACCAAGGGGGTAAGCATGTGAGAAGGTGGGTGGGGGCCTCAGCCCAGGCCCTCTGTGCTTCCACAGGGTGTAGGCAGAAGAATACAGTGAAGCCAGGGGCAGAGGAGGTGGTCACTGAGTCCACTCAGTCAGGCGGTCCTTTCCTTGTGGCTCCCAGTGGTCCCTGGTCTGACAGTTTATTTAGTTAATGGTGACAGAGCCTGCTTCTGGAGAGTCCAGTGAAGAATATAATTTAGAGGATGTGGGCAGCTCACAGAATTGAAGGACAAGCTGGCCATTGAGGCTGAGACAGACAGAAATGCAGGGGTCCAGAGAGCACAGCTCAGGGTCAGTCCCTGGAGGCTCCCACTTCCACTCATCCAATTTCCTGGGGAGAGCATCTGATGAGTCTAGCTCGGGTCATGAGTGCAGCCTTTGAACCTTCTAGCTGGGCGGGACAGGGAGCAGGGATGTTCTTGAAAAAGCAGGTAGTGTGACCCACAGACAGAAGGAAACTGGGCAGGGAGAAGTGCAGATTCTTGCAGAAATGCTAAGGGTATCTTTCTCACAGAGACTGGAAACTGCTTCCCTCCAGGAAGCCTTAGTGCTTCTCAGGAGGCTCTAATTTCCCATTTCTTCATTTGTCTTGAACCAGGGAAGGGCCATTCAACAGCTCTGCATCTGTCTGTCTGCCTGTTTATCTGGGAAGAGCTATGGGCATACACAAACATGGGGGTTCTTCAAAACCTTGGGGAGAGAGGTTTTGTGAACAGCCGCAAAAGGATATTTTACAGGTAGTCATTCTCTAGACACAATTCAAAAATAAGATCCACACATTTCTGCCCTAAACAGGAAAGACTGACCCCCAGTCAATGTTTTAGTTGCCTTGATGACTGCAGGCCATGAACTCGTGGAACAATAAAGTAATCAGGCTCTTGGGCCCAGGGAAGTAGCTCCATGGCACCTGTCCTTATTTGCTGGGCATTTTGGTTTCTCAGATCTGCTGCTCAGTTTCCATTCTCTTCCTCCCTGCCAATGCTGCCAGCGTGCCTCTCCTGCAAGCAGCAAACACCTTCCATCTTCCATTCTCTACTCTTCAGCCATCATCTGGCTGGACTCTTCAGAACAGACTGCAAAGGAGAATAACCTGGCTGAGTCTGAGGGTGCACTCACATGCAAAGTTGCCAGCTATACTGTACCCATGTTTGCAGATGTTGTCTCCTAGGAGTGCTTTCTCATTTGGGGATCTGGTGGGCCCTCTGATGAGGTGGGCTCACTGACTGTCTGGGCTGGTGGCATCTGGCAGCACCTAATCACATGCACGTAGGTAAGCCCCCAGGCTGCACTTGATGCTTCGCCAAATGGGGACTCCACAGTTCTGTGTATCAAGTGATCTTTAATCTCTGGAGGTTTAAGAATGTGAGGTAGAGATACTGTCTGGGCTGGCCACATACTGCGTCTGAGTCAGTGAGGGAAAAGAATGCAGGGCCTGTTTGCTGGGGCTGTACACCTCCATGATCACATCCTCCGTGAAACGCAGGCAGGAGGTCTCACTTCCTACCTCTGGGATGTGAGTGTGCATTTCGGAATGAGGATAGCCCACACAACTGATCCTTTGTTTGGAAAAGAGAAGTGAAATCAGATGCAGCAATTTGATATCCACTAAGAAAATATCTTAATCACAAACGTTCTTCTGTTTTTAAGAAATGTTAATGTTATCATACTAGGTTAAAAAACCTGAATATCCAACAGCATGGCACTGACTGAAGAAATACTGGCACACTCTGGAACCCTTGCAGATGACTAATTGATATGGGAACATGCCTATGCAAAGATGTGTATGGAAATTAGAAGAATACAACGTCGTGGAACAGATGTGACGAGGTGCATGATCAAGAGCACATAAGACTGCGCCTGCCTCTGATCCATGTGACAAGATCATTGTGGAGCAAGCCTGGGGGATGGATTAGATACTGATGTAGGCAGCTGTGGTGTCACTTAGGGACCAGGCTTCCAGAGGTAAGCCCCACCTCCTCCAAACCTAGATGCGTTTCCTGGGAAAGGCGAGCAGATGAAGGTTGTGTAGGAGATGAAAGAACACGCTCCCCAAGCCCATAGGCCTTTGTACTCCACCTGTGGACCAAAGCACCTTGTTAGATGGGGACTGCCCACAGCCAGGGCTCAGGGGACAACCTGCCATGGAGTGGGTATCAGTAAATGACTGCTGACTGTCACTGTCCCTACTTAGGGGCCAGTGGGGGATCTGACACATCTCACTCCCTTTTGTAAAGTGATTATTGAAAACGTCAGCTGTCTAACAAGGCATAGGTTGCTTAGTTATATAATGTAACATTTCTATTTTAAAAGGCAGCATAGAAGAGTGTCTTTGTAAAGGATGTACAAAACCTGTCACATTCTTTGTCACACAGATTGACTCATATGCAATGTAGCCATTTGATGAAACATTGGCATTTACGAGATGTAAACTTATTGGCAGATGACAACTAGCAATAATGGGCTAGATGTGCACATTTATTTATCCGCTGAATCATGAATATAACCATGTCTCTAGGTGCATCAAAAGATACACAACATGAGATGCCAATTTATTTCTATGAGTTCGTGATCAGGTGGTCAGGGCAGGGAAAGAAGAGGAAAAAACTTTAAATCATAGTCCTTTATTCTTAGACACCTTTATCCTACATACACAAGGGACCTATATGACTGGAATCATGGAAACAAAGCGGATAAAAGTGAAAGTAACTTAAAGTGATTTACCCAGGATTGCCCAATTCAGGTGCTTCAGAGAAGAGCATGAGAACCGGGTGTCTTCAGGACAGGTGAGCACCTAGGGGCAGAGTGGGCATTTATCAGCGGGGAGGAGCAAGGCCTGGGGCAGGGGACACTGGGGCTGCTGTCCCAGGGGCCGGCACTGTGGCCCTGAACCGCGAGACTTCACGGGGCTCCCCTCGACCACTTAAACTGGAATAAACAGCTTTCACCAGACTCCTCAAACACCACACAGGCTCTCCATGTCCGCGAGGGCCCCTGATGAGCCACAGTCCCCTCATGTCCTGGTGCAGGAGCTGGTGCTGCCTCCTGCCCTTCCCCACATGAGATCCTGCAGCTCATCCCCCAGAGCCTCAGTTTCCCTCTACAGAACCTCCACACAGATGTCTTCCGAGGCCAACAATACTGGGAGGCCTATGGCCCAGACTCAGGAGCAACCAGCTGAGAGGCTCCGTGGAGGCTTCGCCGATGGTCTCCCCGGAGTTGAAATGCCCACTTCTATTCTGTGCCCTGAGAACAACTGTCAAGCCAGCATGAGTTCTCAGTCGGAACTTTTCCTTCATCCCCATGTTTGTTGCTGTTTTAGTGGACATTGCCTGGAATCACCTGATGAACTCAAGCTGAAAATGATCTGTTCCAATAGGCACCCTTTCAGTAATCACTGAGTGTTAATTTTCTCAGTCTGAGTGATAATGTGTGAGTCAAACAAGGACAGATCTGAGGCCAGGGGCTGCTCCTGTTGGGAAATGCCTGGGGATGATGTTCTGGGAAAGCTTTGGGACTCCCCTAGGACTGCGCCAGCCCAGGTCATGAAGGGAGCTGTTGCCAGACACTGAGTGGGGACCTGCTGGCTCCTGGGCAGACTGTTCTGTCCCTGAACCTGGCCTGCCAGGTACCCCTGTGCAGTCATACTAAGTCCTGTGCTCAGAAGGACCCCAGAATAGTTTAATGTTCTGCTGCTGCCATCTGGAAGCTTGTGATTTTAAACAAAAAAAATCCACATTTAACACTTGGCCCTACACATTATGTGGCTTGCCCAGCTGTCAGGCTGGAGCCACGGTGCTGGCCTCTCTCACACAGTGAAGGCTGCTGGAGTCTTGGCTAACTTGTTTTGACTCTTTTGTGAGGCCCACACCTGAGATAAACACTCAAGTGCCCCCAACGCTAACTACCCCCACTCTACAGCGTGAATCTGCCCCTTCAGCTGGGGGAGGGTCCTCGTGTCATCTGGGTTTTGGGAGAGGTCAAGGGAGCCTGGGTTCTAGTTCTTTAGTTATCCAGAGTGAGGGTCTTACCTGTCCCCAACCCAGGTCCCCGTGGCTGCTTTACAGAAAGCAGGAAGTGGCCACTTCACCCACACAGCTGCCTTGCACCTCTGCAGATTCTGGTGGGAATTCTGAACGAAGCATGGACGAGTCCTCGGGGCACACTGCATCCTGCCTCTGCTCGTGGGGTGCACCTGCATCAGACTCAGCCCTTAGTCTTTCCCATCTCAGCAAAGGGCATCCATGCAGCCCAAGGCCTTGCTTGCTAGGTCCCAGCCTCCCCAGTGAGGACAGAATGGCTGTATCCAGCAGTGTTTCCCCAGAACACCCACTCCAGGGGCATTGCCCTTTTGAGCAAGCCTCTTTGAATTGGGCTGTGACGCTTGTCTCACTGGTGCAGCACCTAGGGGGTGACACTGAGCACTGGAAAACACTTTAAATGAACAGAGCCCTTCACTTTGCCTGCCCTAGCAGGGACCCCAGCCCCCTGGTCAGTGTCCTGTTTATCTCTCCTGGACCCCTCTGCCCTCCAGGAACTTCTAACTCATTCCCCCAGGACTTTGGAGCAGGCAGTAAGGTTTATTTGTTAACCTTTCAGAGCATGAACATCTTGCCTGTGGGTATTTTTCCTTTAGACAGGGGACAGTGCATGGAGAAATTAGGTTAATTCATCCAAACTGAAGTGGAGACAGTGTTGTGCAGTGGTGGGTCCCTGCTAACTACACTTACACAGGAGGCCTGTGCACTTTCCGGGAATAACAACCTCCAATGCTTAATCAGCAGCCACCATGGGCAGGTGCTGTTCTGATCCACACTCAACCCCTATAAATTAGGTACAGTCGAGGAAACTGAGGTACAGAGAGGTCAAGACAGCTGCTTAAGGACACACAGCTGGTAAGGGGCAGAGCCAGGATTCTAATCTAAATATTCTGACTCCAGGCCACTGCACGTCACTGTGCTCAGTGCTGTCTCTAAAGAGCTAATCTGGCTTCAGGGCTGGCAGCCTCAGCCAGCTGCCCCATGGCTGCCCCAGGACTTTAGGGATGGCAGGAGGGGGTGACTCCAGGGAGCTGGTTGGATGGTTGACCCCATCGTGTTGTTTTAATAATGGTGTATCCTGGCTGACAGGTAACGTGGCTTAGACGCCTCCTCTTGTCACTGGCAGCCAATGACCTCAGGATATAAGAGGACAGGTTCTGGGATGAACAATGGAGAACAAAACACATACTGCAGAGAGGGACTACAGGAAACAGGAAGACATACAGATAGATTTTTAAAATCTGTTCATCTCTTTAAAGTGACAGAAGATAATGCATCCATGAAAAAACAGTGCATAATTCTGTGTGTACGTCCATGTCTGTGCTTCATGGCTGCGTGTGGTGCTGGATGTGCAGCATCTCCACCGGCAGGGCTGTTCTGCTCCCTTCTCAGTTCTCCTGAAAGGGATGAGGAACCTCACCTGGAAGGAACTGGAACATAACCAGCTTCATGTCTCCTCCCTAGAAAGGTGGCTGCACACCCAGTCTCATCACAGGTACTGTCACAGGCACCCTTACTCCCAAGCCATCACAAGTGGCCAGCTATACCTTCAAGACAGGTGGAAAGGTCCCCTCTCTACCCCCGTGGGATATGTGGGCTTCAAAGTCACAGCCAGGGTCTTTATTGGAGAACCTGGGTATTGGCCATTCCACTCAAGTTATGGGTGACTTAGCCACCTGGGCCTCAGTTTCCTCATCGCAGGAATGCTGCTGTGTACTCTCACCATGGACCAAATGAGACAATACAAACTGTCTGCTTTGAGCTTCTCCACAAGACGAGGTTGGCCATTTCTCACTAAGTTCCAGACAGACTCGGGGATTCATGCTGATGACCTGGGCTCTAGGGTTCTGGGAGAAGGGTGCTGAGCCCCAGCATGGGCAGCAGGGGCCGTGGATTGAGTGGGTTCTAGAATGGTAGGGCTGGGAATGACCCTCAGAAAAAGGAAGATGCTGTGGGTTATTCACCATCCCCAGGTCATCCTGACACTACAGCACTTTCCCATCTGGATGTGGTGCCAGAGCTCCAGAGTTAAAACCCAATTGCAGACAGGGATTCTCCAGGTGTAGCATTGGTTGACATCATTGTTCTTCAGCCACAGGCAAGGGCAGCCCTTCCTCCTGGGACCACGGCTCTGGGGGATTGCCCAGCTCTCTTCAGGACCCGAGCTGTCCCTGTCCAAAGTGGGGTACACGACTGGGGTGGAGGTTCTGCACCACTCAGGTCCTAGCCTGTGGGAGCAGGGCATCAGTGAGGCTCCTTGGGGTGGTGCCGATGCCAAGAAAGCCTACAGAGCAGCAAGGCTACAAGCAGGGCCTGGAAATTTCCCCTTGGGGTCTGCCCAAGGCACAGTGTCTTCTCCATCTCACCCCTCACAGAATGTCCACGCTGCAGCTGCCGTCACTCCTCTGAGCCCTGGACCCACTGATGCTCCTGAGCTCTTGGTATTTCTGCTCTAGTGTCCATCCTCCAACCCTCAACAACACAGGACAATGTCCCATCCACACACTCTCCTCTGCCAGCCACCTGTGCCAGGAGGACATTGCCCCTGGGCAGGCCATGAGTCTCCTCTGCTCCCACACCCAAGAGTTCAGCAGGTCTCAGGGGCTTTGCCTGCACAGCAGGCTGCTCTTCACCCAGGTATTCCTAATTTCCCTGAGACCTAGGCTTGCTGAGTCACTCAGATACCTGAACGTCTTTCACACACACATGACTCTGCTGCCTCATCATCTTTATTATTTGTTTGTAAGGCCACAGGGAAATCTGGGTACTTTGGTGAAAAGGCAAAACCAGTTTCTGCTGCTGTTGCTGTTGGTTCTTGTAAATGTCCTCACTTGGTTTCCGGGCAACAACTTCCTTGACTTGCCTGGGGAGTGGATCTGAGCTGCATTTGCCAGGCCATGCCCAGGGGCAGTAATCAGTGTGGGGGTGTGAAGCTGGATTTCCCCAGGAGCTTCCTCCAAGCTTTTGGGATGATGGTAAGACTTGGGATGAATTAAGGATCTCAAACCAAGGGACAATGTAAAGTCTAGACCCAGCGGAGGAAGAGAAAAGCTGAGGGAAGAAGGGCAGCCTTCACATTACTGAGCATCCACTACGTGCCACACACTTCCACGTGTCTTATTCTATGCATTACTCACATCAGGCTTGAGAAGTAGAGATTATAATCACATCTTTTACAGAAGAGAAAACTGCCTTCCAGGGAGGCGAGGTCCCTTGCTCACAGACTGTCATGTGGGAAGCTCTCCAGATGCAATGGTGTCCTCCAGTTGCTTGATACAAGCAAGCTATTCCAGAGTTCATAGAATGGAAAGGCTTGAGAAGCAATTTAGGATGCGTGAATCAGAGGTTTGTAAAATCCATTCACAAAACACAGCAAGAAGCTGAGGGAAGGAGATGGGAGGGCCACATGCCCTGATTCCTGTGTTGCAAACATTCATCGGTTCTCTTCTTTCTCTGCCAGTCAGCCTCACCCACTCAGGTGCGACCATGAGGACCAGAGCCGAGGTGTGAGCAAGAGTGCCCACAGATGAAGGTCCTGTGACACACACTGGCTCAGTGGGACAGACATGGGACAAGTGTGTCTCATAGTAGTAGGGCTGCCAAGCAGCTGTCACATTGCCACAGTTCTACGTGTTTCTTAGGCAGAGGACACATGGGACCAGAATGGGCACCATGAATGGTGAAAGAAAACCCCAGGGTTCTGCATATTTAGCTGCCTCTTGTATAAAGGCACACTGTGGACATTTCCTGCCCAGGAGCCTCATGCATATTAAGTATCTCTTGACCCTTGTGTCTCTTCCTTCCCACATGTAACATGCATGTTCTCTGGAACCATCTATTCTGAATGTATCTAAAAATAATATCTTGCCTGTGTTATGCAAATCACATACATACTCATGTTCTCTGTTGTAGCCGAATGTTCCCTAAGGCCAGGGCACATTTCAGGGTCACATAGAGTAGAGAGAGGGGCCAAGATAGTCTTGCTCTGTCTGACTCCACATCAAGATGTCTACCAGGCAGCACTGCCTCTGTAGGCTTTAAATGGGAAAGGGAGTTCAGAGGAGCCTCTGGGCCTGGGCAGGCTCCCAGAGGCTGTGGACATTTGAGTTGACCCAGATGGATGACTTGGATTTCCTTAGGAGAAAGTGTCGGGAAGAGCATCTGGGGCTGAGAGCACTGTGTGAGCAACAGAAGGAAGGAAACTGTGGCTGGCTGTGAAGGGATGGTATCGGGGACAGGGTGAGACCTCTGGCCCTGGGTGCTCAGATGAAGACCTGGGGCTGCCTAGTGGCTGGAAACACACACCAGTTGTGGCAGCTTGACTTCCAGCTAAGAACAGCTGCAGATTTGGAGATGTGGCTACAGGAAATGGGCAAGGGATTCATCTTTGAATTCTGCAGGCAGTGGTCCATGGAAGATGGAAACTCCTTTCAGAAACAGCCTGGAAGTGAGACTGCAGATACATGCTAAAGGGGGTGGAGGAACAGTGACCCTAGTACAGGTTTATGGATCTTATCCATAATCTAAAGAAATGGAGGCCAAATGGCTTTTGAAACTCTAAAATACATGAAGAGGAAGAGTCACACTCGATGGGAGAACCGGACACTTACAGGCAGTGAGGCTGCTCCATAGAGCTCCGTTCCTCCTACCTGTGTCTGTGGTTGGGGCTGGGGTAGGTGCACAAATATGACGGTGATGAGGCCCAAACATTGTAGAAAAAGAAGTTAGCAGTTGCCACAGGAATCTTGAATCCATGGGTGAAGACCTTGACTTTCTTTGCGATCAGTGTGGTCAAGAACAAAGAAAAATCATGGCAATAAAAATTGTTCAGTTTTCCAAATATAAGCTCTTTCAAATACTCCAAATTTATCCTCAAAGATGGACATAACTTAGAATAACTTTTATGACAGCAAGGATGAGAACTAAAACTTAAATTATAAATATAATTTTATTTATAAAAAGAAGTTAGCTTCAAATATTTTACGAACTAGAAGAATTTTAACTTTTTATCACATTTCTCAACAAAGTAAATGATTCTTTTTTTTTTTCATTTCTAGTCTGTCAGAAGAAAAGTCTTAGCTGAAATGGCCAGAAACTGTGAGGCACTCACAGAAGCTGCATCTGGGGTACGTCAGCATGGCTGTTTTTCCTTCCTTGGCCCCTACTTGATGTGGTCCATCAGGGTTGGAAGTAGGAACTTAGATTTATGGTTTGCACACTGACAAACTTGCTTTCCTTCTGTACACGAGGGGTTTATGATCCTCTGTTGCAACTGATTTGTCTTATGTAAATTCAAGAGTTACTGGTCAACCAATTTAGTATTCTGGACTTTTCAGGAAATGGCAATTTGCCTTCCTAATTAGTGAGAGGGATACTGAGACTGCACTTTTTCTTACTCCAAGAATTACACAGTATCATTGCAATGCTAACATCAGGGAGATCTCGGTTAGTGTAAAATAATAATGTCACCCACTCAAAATTCTTGGCTATATCTTTTTAATATTTTCTTCACACTCCCTGAAAGCAGCTTTACAAGAATTGTATTAGTCAGGGTTTTCCAGAGAAACAGAAGAGAGACGCAGAGATGTCCAGGATTGTCTCATGTGATTACAGAGGCTAGAATCCAAGGAAGAGTGGCTCTAGTCCAGAGGCAGAATTCCCTCTTCCCTTGGGAGGTCAGTATATCTTCTTTAAGGTCTTCAACTGATTGGATGAGGCCCATCCACATTATGGAGCATAATCTGCTTTGCTAAATGTATACTGGCTTAAATGCTAATTTCATCTGAGAAATACCACAGACTGATGTTTGACCAAGTACTGGGAGAGGTCTTTTCATTCATCTTTTGGTAAATTGCAATCCCTGGGTATTCACATTTAAAACTCAAATGTGGGCATTGGCCACAGCAGGCCTTCCCCTGCTCCATGGAGTGCAGATGGGGGAGGCACAGGAGTGACTACTGTGTGAAGAGAAGACTGGGGAGGGCCCACGTGACACCTCAGGTAGGGTCTGCACTGTCTGGACTACGATCAGGCCCCTGCCTAAGCCAGCCCTGCTCTCCCGTGTCCCCAAGGAATCCCTGAAACTAGCATCCCATGGAGGAGATAGATGATGCAGGAAGTCCTCTGGGCTCAGGACAAATGGCACAACACGGTCCCTCCCCTCCCCAAACTGGTCTCAGCAAACTTTCCCCACAGCCTGGATCAGGGCCCAAACCTCAGGACCAGCAGTGATGGACCAACCGGGCTAGAAGGGCAGGCAGAGCTGCCGGAAGACATTGTGGAAATGAGGGGTGTCAGGCAAGGGGTGTCCAGGATGCTGTCCTGAGAGCCTCTCCAGGGACGGATGCCCTTAGGGGCAGAGAAAAAGGCAGCAGGGGAGACTGGAGGAATCTGATGCAGATGAAGAGCAGCTCTGTCCAGTGACGTTTCTCCACAATGATCTCTCCCTGGGGTGTGCAGTCTGCTTTACAGGTGAATCTCACTGCACGGAGAGAAGACTTTAGGCAAACATGCAGAGACAAATAGTCTCTCAGACAAAAGAAAGAAGGAAAGATACATGGATTGCTAGAAAGAAAGAAAGAGATAAAAGGAAGATAGGAGGGGGAGGGAGGAAAAGAAGGAGGGAAGGAAGGAGGGAAGGAAGGAATGAAGGAAGGAAGGAAGAGAGGGAGGGAGGAAGGGAGGGAAGGAGGGAGGGAGGGAAGGAGTGAGGGAGGGAGAGAATGAGGGAGGGAGGGAGAGAGGAAGGAAAAGTAGGAAGGAGGGAAGGAAGGAAGGAAGGTAGGGAGGAAGGGAGGGAGGGAGGCTGGCTTCAAAACTCAGTTCCCTAGAAGCTCTTCTCCCTGCATCGGCCCTGTGGGTCCCTTCTGGTCTTTAAGGTCTTTCTTGGAAACAAACCACAAGGCCAAGGCCAGATCTGCCTGCTCCCTCATGCCCAGCCCTGGGCAGCAGTGAGTGTGGACTCTGCCTCCCATGCCCCCCGATCAGTGAGTCCCCACCAGCCCCTCTGGGGACACAGTGCCAGGCTGTGCAGCCCTCCTATCCCTCTGTCCTTTGTTCTGCAGGCAGGATAGACACTGGCTGGAGAAAGGCTCCTGGTCCACTGCTTGGGGGAATCTCTGACTTAGCAATCCGCAGGGACCCAACAGAGATCCAAAGCTGAGACTGATTCAGAGAAGGAACATTTCTGCTCAGTTTAGTGCCTCAGGGAGGACAGATAATTATCTAAAGTTGACAGAACAATCAATTTTCTGGGTCTGAAGTTTACAAACAAAATCCCTCCCCTTTGAAGACAAATTAGCAATGGAAACACCTTCTCCATTGCCTGTGTAAATGCTTTGTCTCTGCAGTCAATTTCTCTATTCTTTAAAACAGACATAGGATAATTTGCATAATTGTTTCTTGTCTCAGAAATCTCACTGGGAGGCTGTCTTCAGATAACCAGCAGCCTGGACTCCAGGCTGGGTTGTTTCCCAGGCCAAACGCACAGGCAGCCTTGCAGTGAAGCTCCAGGCTCTAGAGCCAAAGGCCCTAGATCAGAGCCTCCACCTGGGGCTCCTGCGCCCTCCCTGCGTGGCAGTGGGAACCATGTCCATGAAAGCCTCTGGATTAAAGACCTCAGAACTCTCACCTCTGATAAGTTAATGAAATGAACCAAAGTTGGTAAAAATCTGTGAACAAACTGGCCTACAGAGGCTAAAACCAGAAGGAGAAAACTAACATGATAAACCTCAAAAACCAGCCATCCTGGGAAGTAAGGTGACAGGTGGCCACTGTGCTCCTGACTCCTCCCCTGCCTCCTGGAGCTCCCCAGGTGAGCAAACAGAGTCTTTAGACTCTGTACCTGGAAAGAGACACTGGGTGGGCACCCTCAACTTTCCTGTCCTTTTTGCACAGTGAGTCAGAAACAGATGCTAGGGAGCAGCCAGCAAGCAAAGGGCTGTCTGTCTCAGATGCAGGAGCCCCGGGGATGCCCAGGTGGGGGCCACCCCCAGGGAGGGCACAGGCACAGCAGGCCCTTCAGCAGGAGCTCAGGGATGGAGTAGAGACCAGGGATCCCATAAGATTCCTCACTGCTTCCCATTCCCTAAGGCACAGCAAAATGTCTAAGCTTCTCTGAGGAGAGTCCAGACATCCCCAGCTTTCCCTAGAGCAGACAGACCGCCTGAGGTCCTGGGAAACCCAGGAAGAGGGGAATAAAAAGACAGAAGGGACCCATCTGGAAACAAAACCAGTCAAGAACAGGACTCCCCACTGCTTCAGAAAATACGAAAATGTGAGCATGAGTTTCATAAAGCACAGTCAGCAAGGCACAAGGACAGACAGCATCTGATGGACAGGGAGACCACAGACCCAAGGAAGCAGTGGGAGAACCAGGACCCCCTCTATGATTTCACACGGCTGACGCTCCCAACCTGGTTTCCTGTCACTGGTGCTCCTCCTTCTTCCACACTGGACACTATCCTGCCGAGCCACACACCCCTCTGGCCTTCAGTGAGGTGTGACTCACCACGCTCTGGTCTCTTTCTCCACCCTTCTTGCTACTGTCCATTTGCAAACATCTCAGATGGCGGCACCATGTGTTCTGACTGGAGAGAGACTGGAACTACCTTTGCAAAGTTATGACAGAGAGACGAGTCGAGCATGGCTGACTCCACCTTGCCTCTAGCCTCACAAGGAGGCTGTCCTGCTCATGCTTGGGCATAGGCTAAGCCGACCTGGGGAGAAATTTAGGTTATCGTTTAACTTGGAAGCAAGGACAATAATAGTCCCTCCCTAAAACTAAAGCTCTCCTTGCTTAGAAACTGAAAACTAGTAAGGACCACACAATTAGGATTTTGGGAGGAGGCTGAACTCTGCTAAAACGTAGATTTAGTTTCTATAATCCCTTACTGCTCAGGAGTGATGTGGCTAGAAATCACACAATTTGTGCCTTCTCCAATGTCCCATAGATAACACTGCTGTTGTAGAACCTGAGATTGGTCTTTTCAGCTGTTTTTCGGATTTTTGCGCTCTGCCAACTGACTGACCTTACCCAGACCCATGGCTCATGACTCAACTTGTCCTGTGCACTCCCACCTCCCCATTCAGAGGCAGACTCAGTGAGTTTTGTACACCCTATGATCGCATCCCTAACCGATCAATAGCACCCACTCCCTAGTCCCCTGCCCACCAAATAATCCTTGAAAAACCCTCACCTCCCATTCTTCTGGGAGACTGATTTGAGTAACAGCTCCTTCTCCCACGTGGCTAGCTGCATCAATTAAACTCTTTCGTTAGTGTGATACCACAGTCTCAGTGAACTGGTTTTGTCTGTGCAGTGGGCAGGAAGAACTCATCGGGCAACTGCAAGACAGTTCAGCATGCTTGCTCATCTTACTGGAAATAAAACCTATCTGCAGGGCCAAAGGGGAAAAGTTGTCCCATGTCATTCCCTCTTGGGGGATTATCTGTTGGGTGCTTTTAGCCTGCTGCAAGCTAGAATAAAGCAGGGGTCCTCGTGCCTCTCCTCCAGGACCCCATGCAAACACTTCATCCTCCACGAAGAAACCTGGACCTGCAGCCCTCCTTTCCTGTGACCTTCCCAGTCATCTCATCCTCATCTCAGGGTGCTGCAAGCTGAATGTGCTGTTTTCACTTATTTCACCCCCACCCCAATGCACACACACTCATGCAGACGAGAGCCACCAAGGTAGAGTGAACTTTTCTGATTTTGATGTTCCCTGTAGGTTTGTGCCTTGACACTCTAAGCAAATACAGGGTGCAGACACCAGTAAAAACAGAAAAGGGGTGGGGACAGAAAGGCCCAGACCTAAGAGTGGGTGAGGTTTATTTCACTCTGTGGTTCATTTCGCTCTGCAGCAGACTCCCAAGGTAAACCTGGCGAATTCTGCCTCAGAAGGCCTGTTTTCCTTGTCTCTGACACTGAATCCACAGTAGCCATGATCCATCTTCAGCAGATCACCAGTATTTTGAGGAATGTTAGTATCATTCTACAAAAACCATTTTTTAAATTGTTTTCTATAATGATGGAATTTCAGGAAACCCTGAGTAAAAATGATGGATTATTGCAAAATTTCTCTGAAATTTTCTCTTCACATCTAAGCACTCACACACATGCAGCTGTGCTCATTCAACCCCTGTCAGCCCACAAGGCAGGCACTGCGTCACTCCATCTGGCTGATGGCGGCAACTTACTCAAGATCACACGCTAGTCAATACCTAAAGAGCCAGGGCTTCCTCCCTCACAGGGCTCACACATGAGAAATAAAAACTGGATATGAAGAAAATAAAATGGGGTGGGAGGACAGGGAATTACAGAAAGGGAGATGGGGGTGACATGCAAACCAGGAACTGAGTCATGGA
>PVKP010039535.1:0-20071 GCA_004027715.1 Plecturocebus donacophilus
CTCCTGAATTCTTCAGATAAATCGGGGATTTCTTATTGGTTTGGATCTATTGCTGGTGAGCTAGTGTGATTTTTTTTTGGGGGGGGGAGTTTAAAGAACTTTGTTTTGTCATATTACCAGAGTTGGTTCTCTGGTTCTTTCTCATTTGGGTAGGCTCTGTCAGAGGGAAGGTCTAGGGCTCAAGGCTGTTGTTCAGATTCTTTTGTCCCATGGGGTGTTTCCTTGATGTAATTCTCTCTCCCTTTTTCTATGGATGTGGCTTCCTGAGGGCTAAGCTGCAGTAATTGTTATCTGTCTTCTGGGTCTAGCCACCCAGCAAGTCTACCAGGCTCTGGACTAGTACTGGGCTTGTCTGCACAGAATTCTGTGATGTGAACCATCTATGGGTCTCTCAGCCATGGATACCAGTGCCTTTCCCAGTGGAGGTGGCAGAGGGTGAAATGGACTCTTTGAGGGTTCTTAGCTTTGGTGGCTTAGTGTTCTATTTGTGTGCTGGTTGGCTTCCTGCCGGGAAGTGGTGCTTTCCAGAGAGCATCACCTGTGGTAGTATGGAGAAGAACCAGCAGTGGATGGAGCCCTAGAACTTCCAAGAGTATGCCCTTTGTCTTCAGCTACCAGGGTGGGTAGTGAAGGACCATCGGATCAAGTCAGGGCTAGGCATGTCTGATTTCAGATTCTTTTTGGGTGGCTCTTGCTGTGGCTGCTGTGGGAAATGGGGGTTAGATTCCCAGGTCACTGGAGTTGTATACTTAGGAGGATTATGTCTGCCTCTGCTGAGTCATGAAATTTATCAGGGAAGTGGGGGAAAGCAGGCAGTCACAGGTCTCACTCAGCTCCCATGCAATCCCAAGGGCCATTCTCACTAGGACTGTGCTCCTGCTAAAATCACTGAGTCTGTTTCCAGGTAGTGGGCAAGCAGGGCTGATAACTTTTCCCAGGCTACCTGCCTCCCAGCTGCAGGGGTTGGGGGAAAGGGCTTTAGTACTTCCGCAACCTGTGGAGTCTCCATGCTGGATTTATGCTTTTTCCTGAGTTCTGGCCAGGAGGCTACTTGCCTGGTTCAAATTGTTACAAAGTTCAACTGGAAACTTCCTTCTCCTTCTGGCGTTTTCCCCATGCCTCTGGCCACCGTCCCGAAGGATCCATGTGACACCAGGCAGGAATGGCCTACTTGGGGACCCAGTGAGCTCCCAGGGCCTTTCCTGCTGCTGCTTCTACCGCATGTATTTTGCTCAGCTCTCTAAACTGACTCAGCTCCAGGTAAGGTTGGAAACTTCTTTTGCAAACTAGACCTTCAGTTTCCCCAGTGGAGGTATGTGTTCAGGGACAGAGGATCTCCTTTTCCCACTTTTGCAGTTTGGGCAATCACAGTATTTGGGGTGTCTCCTGGGTCCTGCAGGAGAAGTCCATTATCTTCAGAGGGTCTATGGGTCCTCTTGAGATCCCAGGTTTATTCCTGCAGTTGTTCTGGAGCTAAAATTCATGATGTGAGCCTCTACACGCTACTTTTTCCATCTGTGTTGGAGCTGCAATCTAGTTTTGCCTCCCATCCACCATGATGATCCAGAAAATGTCTTCATGAAGTTTTTATTGTTTTGATTTGCTTTAAGTTTAAAGGTTGACATTTTCTGATTGTTCCTAAGTTTGGTTAGGGACCCATTTTGTGTTCTCAGGGCCTCTCTTAAGGACTAAATATTTGTCTCCCCCTGCCCCACACTTGAACAATTCATATCATGAAGCTCTAACCACCAATGTGATGACATTTGGAGGTGGGGCTTTTAGAAAGTAATTAGGTTTAGCTGAGGTTATAATCCCATCCCTCCTGATGGGAGTAGCACCCCTGTAAGAAGCTATCAGAGAGCTTGCTTTTTTTCTCTCCACCATGTGAAGACATAGCAAGAAGGGAGCTTTCTGAAAACCAGCAAGAGGGCCCTCATATATACTGTGATTTAGTCTGTTTAAAAAATTTTTTTTAAATTTTGTGTGCTTAAGAGGAAATTGTTTGTTGGAAGCAGAAACTGACACTGTAGCTTGTATCACCCATAAGGGATGAAAAAAAAATGAATGAAGAACAAGTAAGCTATGTTTTTTATGATTGCATGATTTGAGGAGTTTTAGCTCTTAAACTAGGAAATAAGAAAACTTTCCTCTAGATTCTCCATTCTAAGACAATGTTGGCTCCCTGATCTTGGATTTGTCAGCCTCCAGAAGAGTGAGAAATAAATGTCAGTTGTTTAAGCCACTCAATCTATGGTATTTTGTTATAACAGCCTGAGCTAACTAAGATAGCCTATGTGACTGACCAACTGGACACGAATTCCGGAATACATTCAGAGTTAGCTCTTAGTTCTCTCCCATTGTGAGTCTGTATTCATTACCTGTTGCCACAATAACAAATTACCCCAAAAGTCAGTGGCTTAAAACAATGACCATTCACTTACCCATAAGTCTGCAGGTCAGAGACTGCTTGTGTGGGAAGTTCTGCTGATCTCAGTTGTTTTCACTCCCACATCAGCTGACTGAAGCACCTGGGTCACTAGCTTTTCATGCTCCAGAAGGCTTACTCAGGCATGGTCTTATGGCAGTAGCTGAAGCACAGTAGCAAGAGCACTTTTTCAACCTTATACATATATCACATCTGCTAACATCCCATTAGCTAAAGCAAGTCACATGGCTGAACCTTGAGAAATGCAAAGTAATCTGGCAAACTAGCATTGATTCATGGGAAGTGAAGAACTGGGGCCATCAGTGCAATTAATATACTTACTTAACTCTTCTCCATTACCATCACATGCCTCACACTGAAGAAAAAAAAATGGTCAGAACCTTGGCGGGACTCCATGGTGGAGGAATGGGGTTCATTTTCTGTGGTCCTCTCAGAAACCCTGTGCAATGTGGTAGGAAGAAGAGGAGACAGAAATCAGAAGCCATGGAGTGGAATCCAGGCTCTTCTATATGTTTGTGACTGTGGTCAACTCACTTCACTTCCATAAATCCTTCTGTAAAAGAGTGTTGATAACACTTATGATGATTAATTTTATGTGTCAACTTGACTATGCCACAGGGGGCCCAGGTTAAACATTATTTCTGGTGTGTCTGTGAGGGTGTTTCCAGATGAGATTAGCATTTGAGTCAGTGGACTCAGTAAAGTACATTGTCCTCCCCAATGTGGGTGGGAACCATCCAATCTGTTCAGGGCCTGACTAAGAACAAAAAAGGCAGAGGAAGGAGGAATTTGTCCCTTTTGTTTCCTGCCTGCTTGCTTGAGCTGGGACACTGGTCTTCTTCTGCTCTTAGTCTAGAATTTACACTATCACTTCCCCTGGTTCTTAGGCCTTCTGACTCAGACTGAAATTATACCACCAGCTTTCCTGGGTCTCCAGCTTGCAGATGGCAAATCACAGGACTTGTCAGTCTTTATAGTTATGTGAGCCAATTTTTCTTTCTTCTTCTTTTTTTTTTTTTTTTTGGAGATGGAGTCTCACTCTGTCGCTCAGGCTAGAGTGCAGTGGCATGATCTCAACTCATTGCAACCTCCACCTCCTGGGTTCAAGCAATTCTGCCTCAGCCTCCCAAGCAGCTGGGAATACAGGCATGCACCACCTTGCCCAACTAAGTTTTGTATTTTTAGTAGAGACAGGATTTCACCATGTTGGCCAGGCTAGTCTCGAACTCTTAGCCTCAAATGATCCATCTATCTCGGCCTCCTAAAGTGCTGGGATTAAAGATGTGAGCCACCATGTCCAGTGAGCCAATAGTTCATAATAAATCTCTTTCTCTCTCTCACTCTTTTGCTCTGTGTGTGTGTGTGTGTGTGCGCACACGCACACGTGTGTGCATGCACATGCTCTATCTTTCTCTGGAGAATCCTGACTAATATAGATTTTGGTACCAAGAGTGATTTTAGAGGAACAGAATGTTAAAGATGAGTTTTCTGATTTGGTTCTGAGTTTTCTTCAATTGGCTTTCTAATTTGATTGGACTTAAAGATGCTAATAATCTTATTTCCAGTATAAAGAGAACACCAATAGTCCATGGCATTTATAGAGATGTGCAAAATATCTCTACTGGATACTCCTAATCAACCACTTAAAAGAAGCAAGGAGCTAGGTGACTCTCTATGATACTTCCAAACATTTTTGGAAAACTAAGGAATATAGTGATGTTGGTTGGTTGTTCCTAAAGTTCTTGGACAAAGGGGTGAAAGAAAAGGATGAGCTCAGGGGTTCAAATTCCTTCACTGATACATTTTCTGTCCCATAGCATTTTGAGGATCAAATTTGGTGATTAAAATATGTATAATACTCAATAAGTACCAGCTCAATAAATGTTTACCTTATGCCAACTTTGACTATTCTTTTATATATACAGGCTGTAGAACTTCTCTTTTGTGTTTACCTTTTACTGGTAAGAAGAAAATACTTCTCATTTATCAGACGGGTGGCACAGCCATGGGTAATTTTGAAGTATATACCATATTCTGTGAAGGATGGCTCAGAAACAGTAATAAGTTCATATCATAGAGCACCCAGTATTATTAGAATTATATGAACCACCAAAGAAATACAATGTTTATGAAGGTTTTTTCCCAATTTAATAATTTAAAATTCCTTTCCTTATTTATACTATCTTAATATAATTCACTCCAGCTGAGTTGTCTTGTAGTGACTCTTATTTATATTTTAAGGTCTGTATTAGGGACACAGATGGCAAAGTCTTTTCACTTCATAGGCAGGGCCCAAGACTAATCATTAGAGAATTTTAAACCTTATTAATTGCCCAAAAACATAAGAGGCTCATTAAGAATAAGTGTGTTACATAATAAGTAAATACACTTTCCCCAATAATTTGCTTCAAATCCATTTAGAAAAAATAATCAGGGATAGCTTTTTGAAGTTTTATTTTAGTGAAAGTGGGGTGGGACCATTGAAAACATTTGGTTATACAGCTTAAAGATGAACATATTTTATCAGCCTCTTATAACAAGTTCTTTAATATAGCCTTGTCTGTATAATTTTGAAGCTAAAAGCAATATCTAAATTTAAGTTGGTTTTTACTAGCATTGCGAACTCCATCTGTGACTAGTCTCAACAGCTGCCTTTCCTATTCCTTCACTGGCATAAGACCATTAATCAGGTGGTGGGGGAAAATGGGAGGGCTGTGTGTTATTGTTGATTGTATTTTGCAGTGAAACATGAGTTTAATGTTATAGAGAACATAAGCTTATAACTGTTTCCTGTTAAAGAGTCTGAGAATAAGAAATGAGTTCTTTCCATTGTTCCATTAATCCCATTTAAAGATTTCTTGATCCCCTCATATTTCTCTGAGATGTTAAATATAAATTGCCTTATATTGTTGTCTGATCTAGTCTTTATTTAAAATTGAGATATCTGCTTTATTACAAGTATCTCATTAATTTTTTTTAAAAGTTGCATTACTCTCCTATATACAAAAACTAACTCAAGATGGATTAAAGACTTAAATATAAGATGTCAAACTATAAAAATCCTAGAAGAAAATATAGAAAATACTCTTCTGGATATTGGTGTAGGCAAAGAATTTATGACTAAGTACTCAAAAACAAATGCAACAAAAACAAAAATTAATAATTGAGACCTAAGTAAACTAAAGAGTTTCTGCATAGCAAAAGAAACTATCAACAGAGTGATAAAAAACTACAGAATGGGAGAAAATATTTGCAAGATATGTATCTGACAAAGAATTGATATCCATTATCTATAAAGAACCTAAACAAATCAAAAAGAAAAAACATAACTCCATTAAAAAGTAGGCAAAGATATGAACAGGCACTTCTCAAAAGAAAACATACAAGAGTCCAACAAACATATGAAAAAATGCTCATCATCAGTAATTATCAGAGACATGCAAATCAAAACCACAATGATATACCATCTCACATCAGTCAGAATGGGTTATTAAAAAGTCAAAAAAAGAAATGGATGTTAGCGAGGTTGCTGAAAAAAAGGTAGTGCTTATACATTGTTGGTAGGAATGTAAATTAGTTCAGCAACTGTGGAAAGCAGTGTGATTTCTCAAACAACTAAAAATAGAAATACTGTTCGACTTAGCAATATCATTATTGGGTATATACCCAAAGGAAAATAAATATTTCTATCAAAGACACCTACACTTTTATGTTTATTGCAGTCCTATTCACAATAGCAAAGATATGGAATCAACCTAGGTGCCCATCAATAGTGGATTGGATAAAGAAGGTGTGGTACGTGTATGCCATGGAAGTCTATGCAGCCATAGAAAAAACAAAATCATGTCTTTTGCAATGACATTGCTGAAGTGGAGGCCATTATCCTAAGCAAATTAACAGAGGGACAGAAAACCAAATACTGCATGTTCTCACTGATAAGTGGAAGCTTAACATTGGAATCACATAGACATAAAGATGACAATAATAGACACCGGGGACTATGAGAAGTGGGTCTAAGGGAGAGGGAAAGGGTTGAAAAACTATCTATTGGGTACTGTGTTCACTATTTGGGTGATGGGATCCAATAGCTCAAACCTCAGCATCACACAATTTACCTGTGTAAGAAACCTGCACACGTACCCCCTTGAATCTAAAATACTTTTTTTTTTTTTTTTTTTTTGAGATGAAGTCTCCCTCTGTTGCCTAGGCTGGAGCGCAGTGGTGTGATCTCAGCTCACTGCAACCTCCACCTCCTGCATTCAAGAGATTCTTGTACCTCAGCCTCCCAAGTAACTGGGATTACAGTCATGTGCTCCCACCCCTGCCCCCTGTGCTAATTTTTGTATTTTGTATTTTTAGTAGAGATGGGGTTTTGCCATGTTGGCCAGGCTGGTCTCAAACTCCTGGCCTCAAGTCTTGAACTCCTGCCTCCGCCTCCCAAAGTGCTGGGATTACAGAGGCTTGAGCCACCACATCCTACTTAAAAGAAATTAATTTAAAAAGTTGAATTAAAATGCTATTTATCTTGATTATGGAGTTTTTAGGTATCTCCTTAAATTTTTCCCTGAAGGCAGATGCCTCACAGTAGTCTTGGTCCTGGACAGTTTTACAAATCACAATAATATACTGTTGAATTCCATACCCACTACTATTATAGCTTTTCAAAGAGACTCACGATATAGGAATTGATGTTGAAAAAGGAAATTGTAGTAGTTAGCTATTACTCCATTACAAGACACTCCAAAACTTACCACCTTAAAAAAAATATTTAGCTCACAATTCTGTCGGTTGGCAATTTAGATTGTGCTTAGCTGTTTGTTATACTGGTCTCAGCTGGGTTCCCTCAGCCTTGTTTGTAGGCAGGTGGGCAGCTTTGCTGATCTTGGCTAGCAGGGTTAGGACTAAGGTGAAATAAGTCAGGAATTGGACTTTGTCTTATAGGCAATGGAACTATGAAAAGTTTTGTAGAGGGAAATAATAGTGTTATTATTAGATTTGCCCAGGTTGTTCTTGAACTCCTGGGCTCAAGTGATCCTCTGGCCTCGAGCTCCCAAAGTGTTGGAATTAAAGGTGTGAGCCACCATAGCTAGTCCCGTTTCACGGTTGTTTCCTTTCCTTTTCTTTTTTTCTTTCCTTTTTTTTGAGATAGAGTCTCGCTCTGTCACCAGGCACCAGGCTGGAGTGCAGTGGCGGGATCTCAGCTCTGCAACCTCCACCTCCCGGGTTCAAGCAGTTCTCCTGCTTCAGCCTCCTGAGTAGCTGGGACTACAGGTGCGAGCCACCACACTCAGCCAATTTTTGTATTTTTTAGTAGAGATGGGGTTTCACTACATTGGCCAGGATGGTCTTGATCTCTTGACCTCGTGATCTGCCTGTCTCAGCCTCCCAAAGTGCTGGGATTACAGGAACACACAGCCAATTGTTTCATTTTCTGTGGAGAAGCCTTTTAGTTTGATGTAGTCCCACTTATCTAATTTTGCTTTTGTTGTCTGTGATTTGGTGTCATATTTATAAAATCATTTCTAAGTCATGTGGTTTCCCTCATGTTTTCTTCGAGGAATTCTGTTGTTTCAGATCATATGCTTAAGTTTTAATCCATTTTTGAATTGATCTTTGTGTATGCTGTAAGGTAAGGGTCCAATCTTTTTTTTTTTTTTTTTTGCATGTGGATAGTCAGTTTTTTCCAACACCATTTGTTGAAGAAACTATTTTCCCTCATCATGTATTCTTGGGCATCTTAATAGAAAATCAGTTGACCACACATGCATAGATTTATTTCTGAGCTCTTGATTCTGTTCACTAGTATATCTGTCTTTATGCCAGTACCATACTGTTTTAATTACTGTAGCTTTATCCATGAAATCAAGATGTATGTTGTCTCCAGCTTTGTCCTTGTTTTTCAAGATTGTTTTGGTTGTTCACGGTCTTTTGTGGGTCTCTAAATTTTATAATTTTTTTCTATCTTTGTAAGAAGTATTATTTTGATTTTGATAGGAATTTCTTTGAATCTACAAATGGCTTTGAGTAGTATGATAGACATTTTAAAAATATTGAGTCTTCTGACCTGTGAACACAAAATGCATTTTCACTTGTTTGTGTCTTCTCTAATTTCTTTTGTCAATAATCTGTAGTTTTCAGTGTGTAAGGCTTTTACCTCATTTAAATTTATAATTAAGTATTGTATTCCTTTTGATGCTATTGTAAATAAGAGTTTTTTTCTTAATTTGGGGGGATATTTTGTTATAGTATAGAAGTACAACCAATTTTTGTTTGTTGAGTTTGTACTTTGCAACTTACTAAATTCAATTATTAGTTCTAATAGTTTTGTGTAGTCTTTAGGGTTTTCTATACATAAGATCATGTCATCTGCAAACAAGGATGTTACATTTTGAATGTGTCCCCCAAAGTTTATATGCTGGAAACTTAATCCTCAATTTAACAGCGTTGGGAGGTGGAGCCTAATGGGAAGTGTTTAGTTTATTAGGGCTCCCCACTCATGAATAGACTAATTCCAGTTGTAAAAGTGTTTGAAGACTCAAGTTTGACCTCTGATTATCCTTCGCCTCTTTTGTTTTTTTCTTTTCTTGATTTTTTTGAGACAAGATCTCACCCTCATTGCCCAGGCTGGAGTACAGTGCCATGACCATGGCTCACTGCAGCCTCAACTTCCCATGCCCAGGTGATTCTCCCACCTTAGCCTCCTGAGTAACTAGTGCACAGCACCATGCCTAGCTAATTTTTTGTATTTTCAGTAAAGATGGGATTTCACTATGTTACTGAGGCTGGTCTTGAACTCCTGGGCTTAAGAAACCCTCCTGCCTCAGACTGCCAAAGTGCTGGGATTACAGGAGTGAGCTACCGCACCCAGCCACCCCTCACTTTCATTTGTGCTCCTTTCCACCTTCTGCCATTGGATAATACATTAAGAAGGCCCTCACTAGATGTGGGCTCCACAACCCTGGACTTCCTATCCTCTAGAACTGTAAGAAATAAATCTCTGCTTTTTATTAATTACCCAGTCTCAGATATTCTGTTACAGTAGCACAAAATAAACTGAGACAAGGAACAATTTTTTTTTTTATTGGGATCTTTTATCTTTTATATGTTCCTAGTTGCTCTAACTAGACATCTAGAACAATGTTAAATAGAAGTGGCAATAGTTCATTTATTTGGTACCCTTTGGGATTTCTTTTTCCCAATCGTAGTGAAAAAGCTTTCAGTTTTTTCTCTGTTGAGTGTGATATTAGCTGTGGGCCTGTCATATATGGCCTTTATCATGTTGAAGTAATTTCCCTTTATTATTAATTTGTTGTGAGTTTTAACCAGGAAAGGAGGTCGAGTTTTATCAAATGCTTTTTCTTGCATCTATTGAGATGATCTTATGATTTTTTTTTCATGTTGTTAATGTGGTGTTGTCACATTAATTAATTTGTATATGTTGAGCTATCCTTGTGTCCTGGGGATAAATCTCACTTGATCATGGTGTGCGATCCTTTTAATGAGCTATTGAATTTGATTTGGTAGTATTTTATTGAAGATTTTTTACTTATGTTCACAGATATATTTGTGTGTAGTTTTCTTTTCTTGTGGTGTCTTTGTCTGGCTTTGATATCAGTGTAATGTTAGCCTCAAAAAATGAGTTTGGATGTATTTTCTCCCCTACAGGTTTTTTTTTAAAGAAGAATTGGAGAAGGAGTAGTGTTATTTCTTTAAATATTTGGTAGAATTCACCAGTAAAGCCAACTGGTCCAGAGATTTTCTTTGTTGGAAGGTTTTTGATTATTGACTGAATCTCCCTACTTATTATTGGTCTGTTCAGACATTCTATTTCTTCATGATTCAATCTTGGTAGGCTCTTGGTTTCTGGTAATTTATTTCTTTTTAGTTCTCCATTTTGTTGACATAAACGTTTATAGTAGACTCTTATAAACTTTTTTATTTCTGTGTTTATAGTAGACTCTTATGATCTTTTTTATTTCCTTATTATCAGTGGTAATGTCTCCTCTGTCATTTATGATTTTATTTAAGTATTTTTTTAAATCAAGCTAAAAATTTCTCAATTTTGTTTATCTTTTCAAACGACCAACTGTTAATTTTGTTAATTTTTTTCTGTCGTTTACCTATTCTCTATTTTACTTATTTCTGCTCTAATCTCTATTATTTTCTTTCTTTTGCTAACTTTGAGTTTGGTTTATTCCTATTCCTAGTCCCTTGAGGGATAAGGTCATGTTATTTGAGATCATTCTTCTTTTTTAATGCAGGCATTTATTGCTATGGACTTCTCTCTCATTACTGCTTTTCCTGTATACTATAAGTTTTGATGTATTGTGTTGCTTTTATTTGTCTTAATATGTTTTTTAACTTTTTAAAATTTTTTCTTTGACTCATTGGTTGTTTAAAAGTGCAGTATTTAATTTCCACCTATTTGTGAATTTTCCAGTTTTTATTCTATTTACAATAGAATGAAACTAATTTCCAGTTCCATTCCATTGTAGTCAGGAAAGATATTTGGTATGATTTCGGTCTGCTTAAATTTTTAGTCTTGTTTTGTGACCTAGCATGTGACTGTCCTGGAGAATGTTCCATGTGTACTCGAGAATATATATTCTATCACTGATTGAAAATATATGTCTGTTAGATCTATTTGGTCTATGTTGTTATTTACATTCACTGTTTTCTTGTTGATTCACTATCATGTTGACCTATCCACTATTGAAAGTGGGATATTAAAGTCTGTTAGTATTATTGTTTTGCTGTGTATTTCTTGCTTTGTTTCTATCAATGTCTGTTTTATATATTTAGGGGCTCTATGTTGAGTACCTGTATATTTATAATTGTTTAATCTCCTGACAGATGAACACTTATTTCATTATATAATGCCCTTCTTTGTCTCTTGTGACAGTTTTTTCTTTAGCGTTGATTTTGTGTGTGATAGAATGGTAGCCACCCCTGCTCCCATTTGGTTATCATTTATGCAAAATACTTTTTTCCATCCATTAACTTCCATCCTATGTGTGTCTTTAAATCTAGTGAGTCTTTCATAGACAGCATAAAATAGGATTTAAAAAACTGATTAACCAGATTATGTTTTTTAATTGGGGAGTTTAATTCACTTACATTTAAAGTAATTATTGAGAAGGAAGGATTTACTATTTTCATTTTCTCAACTGTTTTCTGTTTATCTTGCAGATTTTTTTTTTTGGCCCTTTTTTGTCTTGCTGTCTTCTTTTGTGTTTCTTTTTTTTTTTTTGTATTGATATACTTTGATTCCTTTCTTTACTTCTTTTGTGTAACTTTTATAGGTGTTTTGTCTGTGTTTACCATGGGGCTTCCACAATATATCGTTTAGTCATCATAGTCTATTTAAAACTGATAACAAGTTAACTTTACTTGTATATAAAAGTCTACACTTTTACCGTTCCCCTCAACATTGTTATTGATGTTACAATTTATATTTATTTATATCATATATTCATTTATGTAATTCTAACTGTCTTGTAGTACTTTTGTCTTTTAACTGTTATAACAGAATTAAAAGTAATTTACTCACCACCATTACAATAATAGAGATTTCTGCATTTGTTTATGCATATACTTCTACCAATGAGTTTTGTATTAATACTTTCTTTATGCCATTGTGTTGCCATTTAACATACTTTTATTTCAACTTGAAGACCTCTTTTTAGCATTTCTTGTAGGACTGGTTTAGTGGCCAGGAATTCCTTCAGCTGATTTTTCTGGGGAAGTATCTCTTCTTCATGTGTGAAAGACAGTTTTGCTAGACATGGTATTCTTGATCAGCAGATTTTTGTTGTTGTTTTGTTTTAGCACTTTGAATAAATCATCCCACTCCCATCTGACTTGCAATATTTCTGCTGAAAAATCTACTTATAACCCTGTGTAAGTTCCTTCATATGTGACAAGACACTTTTGCTCTTTTTAAAATTCTCTTTGTCTTTGACTTTTGATGATTTGATTATAATGTGTTTTCAGTGTAGGTTTCTTCAATTTCATTTATTTGGTATCCTTTGGGATTCTTGGATCTGGTTTCTATTTCCTTCCACAGACCTGGAAAGTTTTCAGCCATTACTGTCATAATGATGTTTTGGTCAATGATGAACTGCATATATGACAGTGGTCCCATTAAATTATGATGGAGCTGAAAATTCCTATTATCTGGTGACACTAGCCATTGTAACATCTTAGTTCAACATATTACTCACATGTTTGTGGCAATATTGGTGTAAACAAACCTACTACATTGTCAGTTATATAAAAGTATAGCAAATACAATTATGTTATTATGATAATAAATGACCATGTTACTGGTTTGTGCTTTTACTATAGTATACTTTTAAACATTATTTTAGAGTGTACTCCTTCTACTTATTAAAAAAAGTTGAGCAGGCTCAGTGGCTCATGCCTGTAGTCCCAGCACTTTGGGAGGCCAAGGTGGGTGGATCACAAGGTCAAGAGATTGAGACCATCCTGGCCAACATAGTGAAACCTTGTGTTTACTAAAAATAAAAAAATTAGCTGAGTGTGGTGGCACAGGCCTGTAGTCCCAGCTACTCGCGAGGCTGATGCAGGAGAATTGCTTGAACCCAGGATTCACAGGTTGCAGTGAGCCAAGATCACTCCACTGTACTCTAGTCTGGGTGACTGAGCTAGGTTCTGTCTCAAAAAAAAAAAACAAAAAAACTATAAAACAGCTTCAGGCAGGTCCAGAGGTATGCTAAAGAAGGCACTGTAATCATAGATGGCAGCCCCATGTGTGCTAATGCCTCTGAAGACCTTCCAGTGGGACAAGATGTACAGGTGGAAGACAGTGATATTGATGATCCTGACCCTGTGTAGGGATAGGCTAATGTTAGTGTTTAACAAACATTTTAAAAAGTAAAAAAGGTGTAAATAGAGAAAAAATATTTTTGTACAGCTCTACAGTGTGTTTGAACCTAAGTGTTGTTATTACAGAAGTAAGAATTTTTTTTTAGTTAAAAAGTTTGGGCCTGGCATGGTGGCTCATGCCTGTAATCCCAGCACTTTGGGAGGGCGACGTGGGTGCATTGCCTGAAGTCAGGAGATCGAGACCAGCCTGGCCAACATGGTGAAACACCATCTCTGCTAAAAATACAAAAAAATTAGCTGGGCATGGTGGAAGGTGCCTGTAATCCCAGCAACTCTGGGGCTGAGGCAGGAGAATCGCTTGAACCTGGGAGGTGGAGGTTACAGTGAGCCAAGATTGTGCCGCTGCACTCAAGCCTGGGTGACAGAGTGAGATTCCATCTCAAAAAAAAAAAAAAAAACCCCAAAAAACAAACAACCTTACAAAGTTTGTAAAGTAGAAAATTATCAGTGAGCTAGGGTTAATTTATTGAAGAGAGAAAATTTTTAAAATAAATTTAGAATAGCCTAAGTATGCAGTATTGATAAAAGTCCACAGTAATATCCTAGATGTTCATATTCACTCACCACTCACTCACTGACTCACTTGGAAGAACTTCCAGTCCTAAAAGCTCCGTTAATGATAAGTGTCCTATACAGTTGCACCGTTTTAAAAAATCTTTTATATCATATTGTTCAGATGTGTTTAGATACACAAATAGTTACCATCATGTTACAACTGCCTACAGTATTTAGTAGAATGACATATTATACAGGTTTATAGCCTAGGAGCAATAGGCTATACTATAAAATCTAACTGTATAGTGGGTTATACCATTATACTATCTAGGTTTGTGTAAATTTATTCTATGATGTTTGCACAGCAAAATCCCCCAACAACACATTTCTCAGAACATATCCCCATCATTAAGTGATGCATGACTGCACAAACATTAACATAAAATGGATCATAGTTATAACAGCTAAAACTACAAAACCAAGAAAGAGGAAATCTTCATGCCCTTAAATTAGGCAATGATTTCTAACCGATTACACCAACATCACAAGTGACAAAAGAAAATATAGATGAGACTTTATCACAATTATAAATGTTTGTGTTGCAAAAGGACACTATTAAAAAAATGAAAAGGCAACCCACAAAATGGGAAAGAATGTTTGCACATACATATCTGGTAAGAAACTTGTATCCAGAATATTTAAGAAATCCTTGTAACTAAATAATTAAAAGGGAAATAACCTAGCTAAAAATAGAAAAAGAATCTTTTATCCCAGAGAAGACATAAAATGGCCAATAATCACATGAAAAGATGCTTAGCCTCACTAGTTATTAGGGAAGTACAAATCAAACCACAACAGCATACCACTTCATACCCACTAGAATGGCTAAAATGTAAAAGATAGGCAGTAACAAGTTTGTAGAGGATATGGAGAAATTGAGACCCTCAAATAATGCTGATGGGACTGTAAAATGGTACATCCGCTTTGGCAAATAGTTTGACATTTTTTCAAAACATTAAACCTAGAGTTATTGTATGACCCAGAAATCCTACTTGTAGATGTATACACAAGATAATTGAAAACATATGTAAACACAAAAACTTGTAGAGCAGCATAATGGATAAAAAGTGAAAAACAAGCTCATTAACTAATGAATGAAAGGACAAAATATGAAATATCTATACAATGAAGTGTTATTTGGCAACAGAAAGCAATAAACTAGTGATACATGCTACAACATGGATAAACTTTGAAAACATTTTGCTAACTGAAGGAATCCAGTCACAAAAGGCCACATATTATATAATGTCATTCGTGTAAAATGTCCAAAATAGGCAAATTCATAGGTACAGAAAGTGGATTAGTGATTGCTTAAGGCTAGGGATAGGGGAAAATGGAGTGTCCTTGCTTGGTGATGGGTACAGATTTTCTTTTAGGGTAATGAAAATATTCTTAAATTATATAGTGGTAATGGTTGCACAACTATGAATATACTAAGAAAAGCTGAATAGTACACTTTACAATATTATGTCATGTGAATTTTATTTTATGTAAATTTATCTCAATAAAGCTGTTATTAAAAAAGTTAGGACAAAAATGGTAATCGATAATATAATAAAAATAAGAACAGTAATATGTCCTGCAAATACTAAAAAATAATAAAATGAGATGTTTCAAAAAACTTTAAGGAAATAAATTTGAAAATTCTGATGAAATGAAGAAACTCCTAAGGAAAATTTTTTTACCCAGAGTGATACATGAGGAAATCTGAATAGATATATAATGTTTTAAAATTTTTATATTTGTAACTTCTATATTTATAGTTTGTAAAAATTACATTTTTTAAAACCTAAGCACAGTGTATGTATAATAAATATATTAAAATGTTATATATTTATATTATACATAATATATAAAATATATAATTATCTATAATTTTTATAAAATATGGAATTTTAATATTTATAACTTTATTTTCACATTAAAGATAATTTTATAAATTGATATGTAAGAAAAAATATTGCAACTTTATATTTTTTTCAGAAAATAGAAGAAGAAATATATTTCAACTCATTTTAGGCCCACTGAATCTTGATACCAAAACTTAATAAAGACATTGTAAAAAAAAGATAAACCAATATTATTAATAAACATAAATGCACAAATTTGAAAACAACATCTTAAGCAATATATAAAATTGATAACTGAGTAGGAATTTTCCAGGAATGTAAAACTTAATATTTAATGTTGCTAAAGCAACATTTAAAAAATAAATAGTAAAATAAGAAAAATAAAATTACATAGCAGATGTGAATGAAGCAATGTATCTACTGTAAAAAACATTAATAGCAAACATACTCTTAGCAAACTGGGAATGAAAGGGAATTTTCTTGTGATAAAATGTGTCTAATAAAAAAGCTATAGCAAACATCTTACTTAATGGTGAAATGTCAAATGCTTTTCCTCTGAGATTAGAAACAAAACAATAATGTCTGTTCTCATCACTTCTAATAAACACTGTACTTAGGTTTTAGAAAGTGCAAGGAGGCAAAACAATATAATAAAACTTATAAAGGTAGGACAAGAAAAATAAAATTACAGACTATATGATGTGTATTTAGAACACTCAAGTAACTTACAGATAAATTATTGAATTAATAAATCAGTATAGCAGAGATATTAAACACAGGATTACTATAGAAAAAACAAATGTACATATAGCAAAGCAATGGTTAATTTTATGTGACAACTTGACTGGGCCACAGAGTGGCCACATATTTGTTTAAAACATTATTCTGGATAATGAGGTTTCTGGATGAGATTAACATTTGAGTCAGTAGATTGAGAAAAGCAGATTGTCCTTCCTAATATGAGTGGGCCTCAACCAATTCATTAAAGGCTTGCGTAGAACAAAAAGGTTAAGTGAAAGAGAATTCTCTCATTTTGTTTGATTGTCTTTGAGCTGGGACTTTGGTCTTCTTTGCCTCCAGAATTGGACTGAGACTAAAATTTCCAGCATTGGCTCTCCTGGGTCTCTAGCTTGCCAACTGCAGATCTTGGGACTTCTGTCTTCATAATCATGTGAACCAATTGCATATAATAAATCAATCTTTCTTTCTCTCTTTCTCTTTCTCTCTATGTCTCTCTCTCTCTCTCTCTCCCTCTCTCTCTCACAAAAAGCTGTCAGGGCCCTGCATTTGCTAGTCCCCAGGGGCTATAAAGGACAAAGCAAGCAGTGGTTTTGAACACATATGCAGGCATTTCCCATAGCTCTTCCCCTTGGCTCATTCAGGCAATAAAACCTATAAAACCAAACTTCTAGTTTCTCAGTAGAAAGAGTTGGATAACACAACTAGCACTGCAACTTTCCTGGCTGATATCCAGGGACTGGCTTCTAACTTGTCTGATTCTGGTTGCTGACGGAGGTTGGTATCTGTTAGTTATCTGAAGGCTACAGAGAACAAAGCAATAGTTTGAAAAAGTGTATGGTTTGAATACCTGTGTGGAAAATTGCCACAGCAGCTCTCTCACCTCAGTGCAGAGCAAATGGGCAATAAACTCCAGCTCCCAACTTACCTTTTTGTGCAAAACAGTGGACCACAGATCTAGCTTCTCAACTTTTTTGACTGCTGCTTGAGGAACTGGCTTATATTTTGCTTGTCTTGGGTGCTGATGGGAAATGGCATTCTCTATTTCTAGGGACTCCTAAGAACAAAGGACAGAAGTCTGAATGAGCAAAAGGCTTGAGAGGCACCCAGAATCTCTGGCCAAGTTGGTTAGTGAGGGTTTTCTACACAACATCAGTCTTCAAAGTCTAGGAGAAGTGGTCATTTTCTCTAATGTGCAGACCAACACAGTCATGGAAAATGAAGAAATAAGAAAATGCATTCCAAATAAAAGTAAAGATAAATCTTCAGAAATTGACTCTAATGAAATGGAAGTATGTGATTTACTAAACAGAGAATTCAAAATGACATCATAATAATACTCATTGAAGTCAGGGGGATGTAGCATGAACAAAGTTATTATTTCAACAGAGAAATATAAAATATTTTAAAAGTACTAAGCAGGAACTATAGAGCTGAAGAATACAATAACTAAACTGAAATACAGAAGGGTTCAACAGAAGACTAAATCAAGCATAAGAAAGAATCAGGAAACAAACCCAGGTCATTGGAAATCATCCAGTTAGAGGAGCAAAAATTAAAAAGAATGAAAAAGAGTGAAGATAGTTTAAAGGATGTATGGGACAACAATATGTGGATTATGGGAGTTAGAAAAGGAGAAGAGAAAGAGAAAGGGACTAAAAGCTTATTCAAAGAAATACAATCATGTGTTGCTTAACTACAAGGATATGTTCTAAGAAATGTGTCATCAGGTGATTTTGTCATTGTGCAAACACAGAGTGAACTTACACAAACCTAGATGGGACAGCCTACTACACACCTAGGCTATATGGTATATAGCCCATTGCTCCTAGGCTACAAATCTGTGCAACATGTTACCATACTGAGTACTATAGGCAATTGTAACATAATGGTAAGTATTTGTATATCTAAACATGTATAAACATAGAAAAGATGGAGTATAAATAAAATATAAAGGACAAAAAGTGGTACACCAGTACAGGGCAGTTACTGTGAATGGAATTTGCAACTGGAAGTTATTATGGGTGAGTCAGTGAGTGAGTAGTGAATAAATGTGAAGGCATGGGGCATTACTGTACACTACTGTAGACTTTATAAACTGTACATTTAGGCTATGCTAAATTTATAAAAAATAATTTCCTTTAATAATAAATTAACCTTAGCATAGTATAACATTTTTACTTTGTAAACTTTAATTTTTAAAACTTTTTGACTCTTCTGTAATACCACTTCAAACACATATTGTACAGCTGTACAAAAATATTTTCTTTCTTTATATCATTGTTCTATAAGATTTTTCTCTATTTAAATATTTTTTCTTTTTGCTTTTTAAACTTTTTTGTTAAAAACTAAGATACAAACACACATGTTATCCTAGCCCGACTCAGGGTCAGGACCATTAAGACATCACTAGAAGATAGGAATTTTTCAGCTCCATTACACTTTTATGTGATCACCATTGCATATATGGTCTGCTGTTGACTGCACCATTATTCTGTGGCACATGACTGTATGTGATGTGAGGGAGGGATTCAACTTCATACTTTTGCATGTGGGTATCCAGTTGTCCAGGCATTATTTCTTGAAAAGAATATTCACTTTCCATGGCATTTTCCTGGTACTCTTTTAGATCAATTTACCAGAAACTAAGGGTTTATTTCTGGACTCTTAATGTTATTCCATTTATTTATATATCTAGTCTTATGCTATTACCAAATGTCTTGGTATTGTAACTTTGTAGTAGGTTTGAAATTGAGAAGTGTGTGTTCTACAACTTTGTCCTTGTTTTTTAAAGATTATTTGGCTATTCTGGGTCACTTGTATTTGCATATGGATTTTAGAATCAACTTTTATATTTTTGCAAAAAAGCCAGCTAGGATTTCAGTAGAGATCACATTCAATTTATAGATCAGTTTGGGAGGTATTGCCATCTTTAATAATATTAAGTCTTCCAATACATGATCATGGGAGATCTTTCTACTTACTTAGGTCTTTAATTTTTTTCAATAATGTTCCTTAGTTTTTAGTGTACAAATTTTGCATTCCTTGTCAAGCTTATTTCTATGTTATTTTTCTTGATGCTGTAAAAGGATGCTTTACTTAATTTAATTTTCAGAGTGTTCATAGGTAGTTTACAGAAATACAATTAATTTTTGTGTATTAATCTGCTATCCTGCAACCTTGCTGATCTTGCAATAATTTTTACTCAGTTTTATGCGCCTTTTTCTGAAAACAATTTTTTTTGTTTTGTTGATTCATTAGCATACCTTCTACAGCTATTTCACTAATTTCCTCTATTATCTTAATAATTTTCTTCTTTCTGCTTTTTTTGGGCTTTATTTTCCTAAAATTTAAAATAAATGCTTAGATTATTGATTTTTAGCATTTTCCTTTTCTTGTATGCATTTAAAGCTACAAATATCCCTGAAATTTTTGACAGAATTTAAAATTTTTAAAAGTATAATATTTTCATTATTATTTAGTTCAAATATTTACTATTATGATTTTTTTTCTTTAACACATAGTATATTTTTAAATTTCTAAAGATAGTTGACTTTCGGTTATCTTTCTCTTT
>PVKP010039536.1:0-20071 GCA_004027715.1 Plecturocebus donacophilus
CCACACAACAGCAGCCTCCAGGTGACAGAAACAATTTAACCCTCAGAGCACCACCGTCCACAACGCAACAGCAGCCTCCAGGTGACAGAAACAACCCTTGGAGCACCTCTGTCCCCACCAAAACAGCAGCCTCCAGGTGAGAGAAACAACTTCACCCTCAGAGCACCACCGTCCACACCACAACATGCGACCCCGAGAAGCAGAAGGACCCAGCGTTCTCTGCAGAGGCAGAAATGATCCCTCCACAAAACACTGTCATATAGTTATGCCTTCTGATAACTAAGGAGGTTTTACTCATTTTAAGAGCAAACATCACTTCTGGGCCTTAACTGCATTGTGCTGGACTCCTGCAGACGAATCTGCTGCACACCGCAACACCCCGTCGGGCCTTCCCATTTCAGCACTGGGCAGTGAGGGCCCTGCAGGGCAGCAAGCACCCCTGTGGCACGGAAGGCCCACCACACCCTCTGAGAGGAGGGCATGGAAACATGGGCACCCCCCACGTAGCCCAGGGGGGTGGCAGTGGCAGGGGGTGTCTCCTGACTGTTGGGCCCTACAGAGCACGAAGCCACCCTCCCATGATGCGGTAGATGTGGAGGGACCCTTGGTCTGGAGCCTGCGAGTGCAGAGCCTGAGCAAAGGAAACAGCTCCAAGAGCCATATGGCCGTCCCTGCAGACCTTCCTTGCAGCACCAGCATACAGAGCCATGGCCCCTGTCTCAAAAATGCAGTTCAACTTGCTCAGAAAAAAAAATGCCCATGTTGAATTTGTTAGGAGGCACGGGGCAGTGATGGACAGAACACCTGATTCCACTGACATGTGGGTTTCCAGTTCTCACAGAATGTGGTAGAGAAGCCGTCCCAGAGGCCCTCAGCTGCCTGCAGGTAGCAGCAGCTGGCCTCAAGTCTGCCACACCTGCAGTGCTGCACAGCGGGGCAAGCACAGACTTGGGGCCCAGCTTGCCCTTGGAGGGGCAAGGAGCCCCACCCACCAACACAAGGAGACCCGGCTGTCCCCACGGTGCCCAGGGCAGTGGAGCTCCCAGTATCCTCCTGTGCTGCCAGGGGTGGGCACTCGGACGTGCATCAACTGCTCTGCTCTCCCCCCATTCCCCAAACACAGCCCCAGCCACGGTACAATTGCGCAAGAAGCCCCCAGCCCACTCTCTCCATAGGAAAGTCACCTGGCCATGCTGCCCAGGAACTCTCCTCACCTGTGCCTGTGAACCAAGACCCCACCTGCCACCACTCACTGTGCAGGGACTAGGAGTCGAGGACCGTCTGTCAAGGTGCTGGGGACAGTCACAGGTCCCCTCCACATGTGAGGCCCTAGCCAACAGGAAGACTCAGAGCCAGGTCACCCAACCGTCGCCAAGCTCAGACTCTTAGAGTCGTTAAAATCAGAGCACAGAACATCGGTGCCGTGAAGGCCATGTCCTGGAGAGCACAGAGAACCAGCGCGCAATCCACCTGGATGGCGGCGATGAGGAGGACCCCCAGGCCGGGCGCCCATGGATCACACAGCAGCCCTCTGTTCTCTGCACTACATTTGTTTCTGAACAAAATTTAAAAGTTAGATGCTTCAAAGAGCCCTGGGAGCACAAGTGAAGCTGATAAATCACACAAGAGATGAGTCATCCTTTACTCACTTTCTAAGAAAATCCCAGGCCACAACACAGACGGCAGCCATGCCGCATGCCTCCTGGGGAGGGTCAACAGCAGGGGAGCATCAACAGCGGGCAGCCCCTTCACTTCTGGATGGCCCCTAAGAGCATTGGCTAGGAACCTCCAGCACCAGAACTGGAAATGCTGCAGCCGCTGAAGATGCTTTTACATTTAATGCTGAGGGTGTTCATTCACTTTGCCGTCACTGAATGCAAATCAGACTGCCACTGTGAGGCATTTAAAATGCCTGAGCAGCACAGCTCTCTCCAAGCCCCCATGTGAAAAGCAGACAGAACTGAATCAGGCCCCTGCTGCCCTCCCTGCCCCATCACCCAGCTCTGCTATCAGGTGGCATCTCCTACTCCTCTGCAGCCTCCTCACCAATCCTGCTCTTCCAGCAGGACCTGAGGCTGGCTGTGGCGGACGGGCCCAAGTGCTGCTTCCCAAGTAAGCTCACGCTCTGAGCCCAGGGAAGGTGCCCAGTCCCTCCAGTGGTCAATGCTGAGCTCAGGGGCACTGATGAGCAGACTTTCAGGGGGTGGGGGGGACACTGGGTCAAAAGGCTGTGTCCTCAGTGCTGACCATGCAACCGGCACCCACCCAGCTCACACTGGACCTCTACTTGCACACAGTAGGTGCAACATTATGGTGAGGGAGTGCTTCTCTCCCATTCTTTCTCCAAGAACACAGATCACTTGCAAGTTTTAAGAACTGCTTAGGCTGTCGTTCTTGAGAAATTTCCCTAGGACCTGACTGGAGCACAGCCACCCTCATCACTGAAGGGTCCTACAGAGACACCACTTGGCCTCCATGCCACGTCCAGGACTGCAAGGCCGCAGCGCCTCCAGGCTCCAGGCACACGGCGCAGTCCAAAGCCCTGGGAAGAAACGCTTCTTGCCCTCCTGGGGGCATCTGCCATCCAGCCCACAGCAAATGTGGTGAAGCAGCTGGTCTGAGGACAAAGCCTGGGCAGACACAGGCACCATGAGGAGGGCCGCGCCAGCACACGGTGGTCTGGTGCCCACAGCTTGGTCCCTGGGCCGCTGGAAGGCAACACAAAGAAATTAAGATCCAATCCTTGCATCTTCACTTTTGACATTAATAAGCCTCCCAAAAGAGAGGGCCACACAAAAAGTGGACGGCTACATTCCAGCCAGTAACCCTCTCCCTGGTCACACCGCAAGAACAAGCAAGGGCAGCCATCACCAGACACCCCAGCCCAGGGCTCTCACGGACAAAATCACACCTGTGTGCCGCCAGCCACCTCGGACGCGTGAGAGGATAGGCACCTGGTTCCGCGTGACTGAATGAGGGCCCTGGCCTGGGGAGGCCACCTGGACTTCCCTGAAACTCCACAGGTGACTGATCTCTGCCACAGAATGACCCGGGCCGGCTGACACACATGCGTAGGTACAGAAGCTAATGCGCCGCAGAAAAGTTCCTAAGCTAAAAGAGCTGGCGGAGATCACTCTCCTCTGCTAAAAATAAATCATTTGCTTAGAAATTACACTCAAGTAGAAAAATAACCTACCCATTGACTGAATTTTTAATTTTTTCAATAATTTTTCAATACTAACGCTAAGAAACGCTCTGAAACATGTTTCTCTAAGACTGAGAGATCACACTCTATAAATCTCCTCCCGGGCCTCATCACATTCTATTCACCCAACCTGCAAGGAGGAAGGAGCCCGAGGCCACACGCCCACCTCCCCACCTTGCCAGTCTGGGCCAAGGGCCCCCGAGGCAGGTCTCCGGGTGAGGGCTCCTCTGCTGGGTGGCTTCCTGGTCTGGCTCTTCCACAGAGGGCTCAGGCTCTCCAGGCAGACATTATGCAGTCCCCTCTGCATAAAAATCTGACAACTATAAAATGATGGAAATAAATATAAACTCACACCACAATAAAAGACCTTTAGGTTTTTAAAAGAATTGTCTACTCCCTAATCATTTTAAACATTCTCTATGAAAGCACCTTACTTTCTAAAATAAGCTGTAATACTAACAGAACCATTTCCTTGAAAATTCCCTATTAAAATTCCTGTACCTTAGCCATCCTATCCCCACTCAAGACAGACATAAAATTCCTGTACCTTAGCCATCCTATCCCCACCTCGAAGACAGACGTAAAAAGCCGAGTGTGTGCCGCACCAGCACAGCTTGATGAGGTGCAAAGACTCCCACATCTTTAGAGGAAACCTTGTCAAAATAAATCCAACGAGCTGCAGCTCCAGTGGGCAGGGTGGACGGCTGTCACCACGGCTGCTCCAGATACACGGCAAGTGTGCGGCAACACCGGGTCAGGACGAGGGTCTCTTAACGCCCTGGATCTGAATTTAAGGGATGCCTATCGATATAAATATTGATTTCATGCCCACACGCCTTTATTACTCCATCCATTGATCCATCCCCCAAGAAAGAAAAGCATCTGTGAAGACTCAACACCAGCAGCTGACATGAGGTGAATTCAGGGTTCTCCAGGCACACAGCTCAGGCGCATGGGGACCTGCAGCATGAATGTGCATCACCAGCCAGCCGCGGTTCCAAGCCCAACGCCTGGCAGGAGCGGGTGGGTCCCCGACCCCAAGGGCCTGCCCCACGAATGGCCTCTGGGACTGCTGCTGGTGCAAGGCCGTGCATGCTTCCTGTGCAGCTGACCGCTAAAAGCACACGGGCCCACCCCCAACCCTGCAGCACCCAGGGCAAAGCCGCCAACACACACACTCTTCTTGTGATGGGCCATGGCTTCATTACAATTTAAACAAAAGAACAGCAAAGGCATAAGGCATTCACTTGCACGTGATGATCCTCAAGAGCTCCTCCCCGAGTCACTGACAACCCTGTACAGGGACAGGTACAATGGCCATGTCCCAGTGCTGCCCGCCACAGCATCCAAACGAGAGCCTCCTGGCCTTCCTCAGGAGCGGAGCAGAGACCCTCCACTCAGGACAAAAGTACGTGCTTCTCACACGGCCCGGACATGGGCAACGAGACAAGACCAGGGTGCTGGGGTGGAACCAAGGCCCGTCCAAGGAGATCCATGGTGCCTGCCAACACAGCACCCAAGGACCCACCACAGATGGCAGAAGATGCCAGCACTCTCTCCATCATCCACCAAAGCCAGTGGCATCTGCTGGCTCTCCACTGTCATGGTGAGCACTGGCTTCCAGCGTGGACAGCCCTGCTCAGGTTCCTGTTCTAAGTTAGAACTATTTCTTTTCAAGCAATCCCAAGTAATTGCTGTTTGCAAATTAAACAGCCTCAGGATCTCCTGTCATTGTTTTGGTTTTCCTTGAAATGAAGTCTCACCCTGTCAACCAGGATGGAGTGCAATGGCACAATCTCAGCTCACTGTAACCTCTGCCTCCTGCATTCAAACAATTCTACTGCCTCAGCCTCCCAACTGGCTGGGATTACAGGAACCCGCCACCACGCCCAGTTAATTTTTGTATTTTTAGTAGAGACGGGGTTTCACCATGTTGGTCAGACTGGTCTCGAACTCCTGACCTCGTGACCAACCTGCCTCAGCCTTCCAAAGTGCTGGGATTACAGGCGTGAGCCACTGCACCCGGCCGAGCCACTTTCATTGTTAATGAAACCCCACAGTGGTTCCTTCCACCTGTGTCTGTCCCCCTCACTGTCCCCTCACTGCCACCCGAGCAGCCACCACGGGGAGAAGAGCCAGTCAGGCCCCTAGAGGGGACAGGACATGCAGTGCAGAGTGATCGCCGAGCAGGGGGGTGGGGGGGAGGGGCCCTCCCTGAAGCCAGGGCGCTCCTCCCTGCTCTGCTCAACAGCAGGCACGGGCACACGGAACGCCCACAGCTAATGACAGAGTGGCTCAAGCACAACTTGAAAGAAGCAAAAACAGGCATTCAGAATTAAAGGCTTAACCAGGAAGTCAGGGGCCGGTTCTGCCATGACTCATGGCCTAGGCCTCCCAGCCCCAGTACTCAGACCTCCACTGGCCCAAGACAGTGTCTAAGGCATGGGCACTTGAGAAGCAGCAGCCTCCCGAGGACCTCAGTGCCGGAGCTGCCACCCAAGGACACAGGAAGCCCACAAGCAAGGCCCTGAGGCCCAGGTGATGGGGAGGGCAAGGCCACGGCACTAGTACACAATTTACTCAATTTTCAATTTTCTCAATACTAACACTAAGAACCCCTACTCTGAAGCATGTTTCTCTAAGACTGAGAGATCACACTCTTTATAAATCTCCTCTCAGACCTCACCACACTCTATTCACCCAACGGCAAGGAGGAAGGAATCCGAGGCCGCTGGCTGAGATAACTTTTGCCTTATCCCAAGAGTTTTCTGCCCTAACCTTGTCGCCCATTTATGAATCTCTCTGAGTCACTGCCAAGAACGAGCAGGGCAGGTGGCTCTGAAGACGCTTCATTCAGGTAAGTCTGGTAGCAGCCTCTGTCGTGGACTGGAATCTTTCCACAGCCACACTCTCAGCAGGCCAGCCCTGGCCTCCAGCTCTGCTGGTCCTCAAGAGCCTGTCCACAATTCTCAACTCCAACCTCCACACTTTGTCCTTACTACAGGGCTCACACTTGGAGTCTACACTGCCAGAAACCACAGAGCAACCTCCATAGCTCTGAAGTCACAGTCTGTGTGTATGCTCACCCAACAGGACATGCACGACCCACCAGATCCACTCTCCCTGAAAGCCAGTGCATCCATGTAGGGAGGAAGGACATGGACCCAACAGGACACGCGCGACCCACCAGACCCACTTTCCCTGAAAGCCAGTGCGTCCGTGCGGAAGGATACAGACCCAGCAGGCTCCTATAACCTCTCAGGGCCACAAGAAAATGCAATGAAGGTGGGACTCAAGGCGACGCCCAGGACCCCCAGCCCCGCACGAGCACTGAGAGCCACAAGCACACCCACTGCAGGAAGCCCCACCTCACAGCAACTCATGAACACAGAGTCCCAGCACATCCACCCAGGGCAGCCTGGGAAGCCACCCACAAGCCACTCCCTGCCACCAAACAGGGACCCTAAGACAGCCAGGCTAAGCAGGGCCCGGTCACACCAACAGGCCCTTCACACACTCAGCTGATTTTCTATCTACAGGAGGTTCAGAAAATATGAACACAAGTACAAGGAAAACACAGTAATCTCACCTCAGGCACATTAAAAAAAGCAACCCTAAACAGTGTCCTGCGTCCATGAGGCACACCCAGCAAGCCAGGCAGTGCACCCAGTGCACACAGCACTGTCATCACGAGAAGCCCTAACAAGCTGCTTTCACAAGCAAACCTGAATTTCAAGTCCACTGGGATTCTCCAGCCGCAGTACCTGTGTAACTCCCAGCCAGACTGGCCAATCCGCGTTTTATTTTAAATGCCAAATGGGCCTGGAGCTAGCAAAAACATGGAAGACAACAAAATTAGGAAGGTGTGAAAATAAGTTTAGTAGGTAAAGGGTTTTTTCCAAGTAGAAAGATTTTTCATTAAAAGATTCATTAAAAGGTTGCTTTCTGCACACAGTATATAACCAAACACAACTATATCATTTTATGTTCATATATCACAGCTTAGCGCCAACCCAAAAACATGAATTTCGACTTTTAAAAATAACAAAGGCTGGCTGGGCACGGTGGCTCACGCCTATAATCCCAGCACTTAGGGAGGCTGAGGTGGGAGGATCACTTGAGCCCAGGAGTTCGAGACCAGCCTGGGCAACAGAGGGAGACTCCCATCTCTACAAAAAAATACAGAAGTTAGCCAGGAGTGGTGGTGTGCACCTGCAGTACCAGCTACTTAGGAGGCTGAGGCAAGAGGATCACTTGTATCATCTGCATGGCTCCTGTGGACATGTCAAGTACAAATTCTAAAAGACGTAACACTCTGACAAGCCTCATACTTTCCTTTCATTCAACAATAAATTAGTCCATCTAGAATCTCAACTCAAATTTTAAAGTGTCAAACATTTAAAAGCAAAAAGAAATACTTTTTAAAGACCCATATACGTGCATGTGTGTATGTACACATTACACACCCCCAAAAACTGCAAGCATAGAGAAAAGAAAAAAAGAATTAAAACAATGGAGAAATGTTTAGGTAAAACACAACACAATACAAAGACAGAGGGAAAAAAGACAACAGAATGGGAGAAAATACTTGCAAATAACGTATCTGATAAGGGTTTACTATCCAGAATATACAAACAGCTTTTACAACTCAACAACAAAAAGACAAATAATCCAACTTTAAAATCAGCAAAGGACTTGACTAGACATTAATTCAAAGAAATACACAAACAGCCAACGCACATGTGAAAAGATGCTCAATGTCATTAGTCATTAAGAAAAATTCATAAATGGGTGTGGTGGTGTGCACCAGCTACTTAGGAGGCTGAGGCAGGAGAATTCCTTGAGCCGATAGGTAGAGGTTGCAGTGAGCCAAGACCGTACCATTGCACTCCAGCCTAGGCGACAGAGTGAGACTCCGTCTCAAAAAAAAAGAAAAAGAAAATGAAAAATCAAAATCATAAGATACCCTTGACACCTATGAGGTTGACTATAATTTTTTAAAAGAGAAAACATAGGTGTTGGTGGGGACACGGAGAAACTAGATCTGCACCTCGCTGGGGGAATGCAGAGCAGCACAGCACCCGTGGACACAGTGGAGGATGCCTCCGGAAGCACACTGAGGGGCCACACGCGGTACGGCAGACCCACCCTGGATGCACACCCAAAAGAGAGGAAGACAGGCATTCAGACAGACACTGGTATACAAATGTTCACAGAAGCAAGATTCACAGTTATCAAAAGGTGGGAAAACTTGAATGTCCATTAACTGACAGATAACAGAAAGGGGACTACCTACACAAAGAAATATGATTCAGCCATAAAAACAGACAAAGTGCTGACACGCTACAATGCAGATGAACCAGCCCACAGGCCCACACATGGTGGACTCTGTATATATGAAATTCTCAGAGTAAGTACACGTAGAAGCAGGAAACAGACTGGCAGTGGCCAGGGGCTGGGAAAACAGGCATCTGTAATGACTATGTGAATGGACACCAGGGTCTTTTCTTGATGATAAAAATGTCTCAAAACTAGACAGAAGCAATAACTGTGTAACACCGTGAATGTACTAAATGCTCAGAATTGTTCACTTTAAAGTTAATGGTTTTTTTTCTGTTATGTAAAATTTTACCTCGAAACACACACACACACACACACACACACACACACACACACACACACACAAATGGCTTTTTAAGAGCAAACACCTGGCCAGGCACAGTGACTCACACCTGTAATCCCAGCACTTTGGAAGCCAAGGTGAGTGGAGCACATGACCCCAGGAGTTCATGACCAGCCTGGGCAACACAGTGAGATCCCATCTCTTCAAAAAATAAAAATATTAGCGGGTGCACGCCTGTAGTGCCACAGTGACGGGAGGCTGAGGTGGGAGGATCGCTATAGTCCAGGAGGCCAAGGCTGCAGAGAGCCATGACAGCACCACTGCACTCACTCCAGCCTGAGCAATAGAGTGACCCTGGCTCTAAGAAAATTTAAAACAAAAAAAGCAAATGCCTTTCCCTGTCCCTCTTGAAAATTCAGTCCTGAAGCCATCAGGTGGTACACTACATAGGGTCTGCACAACCAGGCAGGGGTGGTGAGGCAAAGAGGGGTTCGGGAGGTGGACAGCAGGGCAAGAGGTAGCTGGCATGGGGAGAAAGGCCATAGGGAAGAAGACCATGGGGAGATGCTACACCCTAATGCTTGTGTCCCCTCAAACTCCTGCTGAAATTCCTCACTCCGAAGGGCACGGTGTTAGGAGGTGTGGCCTTTCATAGGTGATGAGTCACAAAGACAGACCTTCATGGATGGGATGAGGGCCCTTGCACAAAGGACCGCAGAGGACTCTCTCCCCTGCCAGATGAGGCCACAGTCAGAAGGTGCTATCAGGGAACCAGGGAGCCGTCCTCACTAGACGATGACGAGGGTGGCCCCTGATCCAGGACTTCCAGCCTCCAGAACCACGAGAAATGAACATCTGCTGTGCAAGCCCCAGTCTCTGGTGTGTTTTTTTGTGTTTGTTTGTTTGTTTGGAGATGAAGTCTCACTCTGTCGCCCAAGCTGGAGTGCAATCTCAGCTCAGTGCAACCTCCGCCTCCCATGTTCAATCAATCCTCCAACCTTAGCCTCCCAAGTAGCTGGGGTTACAGGTGTGCACCACTACACCCAGCTAATTTTTGTATTTTTAATAGAGACAGGGTTTCACCATGTTGGCCAGGCTGGTCTCGAACTCCTGACCTCAGGTGATCCTCCTGCCTTGGCCTCCCAGAGTGCCGGGTCTCTGGTGTTTTGTTACAGCAACCAGAACCAACTAAGACAGGAGGGTTCCCCAACAAGGTGTCAGCACCCACGCAGGTCAGGAGGACACCCACACGAAGGGGAGGCTTGGTGTGGGATGTCAGAGGCCATGCACGGGTGGACGGTGCCAGGCAAGGGGTGTCAGAGGAGGCAGCACTCTAGGGACGGCTTCTTAAAGCGTTTCCTCCAGCGTCACCAGCCTCATTACAGCGCCTCTCCTTGATGTTACAAACTGCCATGATTTCTTGTTCTGTGTGAATGTGCAATGCTCCAGCCCCTCTCTAAGCCCAGGGAACTGAAGGGCTGCTTCCCACATTCCCCCCATGCTGTCCACAGGTGCACTTTCTGCAGGGTTCCCGGCACCATTCTCACCATCACTTTGATTTAGAACCATTTCAGCTTTCACTATCAGTCGGCGCACAGACACCAGGAGCCTTGCTATCTGTTAGGAAGATGACACCCACATCCACTTCTCCAGTTCACCAGACTCTGAAGGAATGTTTTTACATATAGAAGGAGGTCAGACAGCACTTTTCTCCCTTGACATACAGAATATTTCAAAGTCACCGCCTTGCTCATCATCATCACTGAACACCATCGCAGGCCAGAGGCTGTGCCAGGTGCACAGGGCTGAGCCCTGAGTCGCGGTGTCCCAAACACTGGCAATAGCATGTACGGCGTCCTCTTGCTGAACTCCCGAGAGCCTTCCACACGCAGGCTTCTGTTCAGGGCCATTCCAGATAGTGTTCTTGTATTGACTCTTTACTGATCCTAAGGACACCTGGGTCACATGGCTGCATTAATGATGTCACAGTTGGGGGCAGGTACATGCCACAAACATGATTTTCAGGGAGAATTTCAGCTGCACACCTGTCAAGGAATCGGAAAGTCTCACAGTCGTCCTCTAGTCCAGCTTTCCTGCAGTGAGCACCAGCCGCTGGTGTAGAATGTTTGCGAAACCAGTCAGAAAAGATGTCACTGGTGGGTGGTCCGTGCCTTTTTGTTAGTATATAATGGACTGGTAAGAAATTCCCTCCTTGAAGCCAGGCGCAGGGCTTATGCCTATAATCCCAGCACTTTGGGAGGCCGAGGCAAGAACACCTGAAGTCAGGAGTTCGAGACCAGCCTGACCAACATGGAGAAATCCCATCTCTACTAAAAATTACAAAATTAGCCGAGCGTGGTGGCGCATGCCTGGAATCCCAGCTACTCAGGAGGCTGAAGCAGGAGAATTGCTTGAACCCGGAAGCAGCGATTGCAGTGAGCTGAGATGGGGCCATCGTACTCCAGCCTGGGCAACAAGAGCAAGATTCCAACTCAAAAAAAAAAAAAAAAAATCCCCTCCTTGAAAACAGTGAGGACACACTCACACCTGCACTGCCTGCTGCACTGGCACAGCCCAGCACGGTCATTCCGTCCCGGGTCCTTCATTCCTGCAGGGGCAGTCTTGTCCATTGTCGTCAATGAGTTTGAGGCAGTAACACCAAAACAGTGATGTTTCATCACCACTGAAGGCTTGTTCTGGCCCGGGGAACGGTGGCTCACGTCTGTAATCCCAGCACTCTGGGAGGCCAAGGCAGGTGGATCACAAGGTCAGGAGTTCAAGACCAGCCTGACCAAGATGGTGAAACCCCATCTCTACTAAAAATACAAAAATTAGCTGGGCATGGTGGCAGAAGCCTGTAATCCCAGGTACTTGGGAGACTGAGGCACAACAGTTGCTTGAACCCAGGTGACAGAAGTTGCAGTGAGCCAAGACCGAGTCACTATACTCCAACCTGGTCAACAGAGCAAAACTCAGTCTAAAAAAAGAAAGTTAATGTGTCTTCCTTAAATTTCTGCAACCAGCCTTCTGAACAGTCAACAGTTCCCTTCGATTTTCGGTTCCTCGTGACTGAGCTTTGCTTGCCTCATGACTGGCACAGGTTAGGTGGCTTGTCTCGTGCCCACTGAGATGCTGACGGATCCACTCTTTCAGTATGTGACAGAAAGTTCACATGTAGCTTTGTGCAGTGTTTTCCTTCTTCTCACTAACTTCTGGTCTCCGTCTTCAGCACAGAGCATCGACTGTTCCTCTGTGTCTCCAGGTCCTAACTGGCGCTCACTCCAACCAACCCCATGCTCTGAAGCTGTCGTCCAGTTCCCTCCAGCAGCCTTTCTGCACAAAAAGTGAACACTTGCACCTTATCTGGCCACTGTTACCCATACAAGTAATCTGCAGGCCTTTCTGACATTATCAACAGTAACTTTACACCACAGAGCAGAGAATGTGCAAACACACACGAGCAGAGCACACAGGTCTCACCCATGCAGAGCCTCATAAGGAACCCACCGTGGGTGAGCCTAGCTACACCCCTGCCATTTTATCACCCTCTGCGGGCGTGCTTGCATGGGGGAATCTGGGCTTATGTGGAAGGGATTTATCAAAGCTGCAGGGGGTGGGACGTTCTTTTTCCCCTTGGGCATGCTGAATAAACTGTGTTGTTTACCTGTGTTTTGAGTGCAACCCGTCACCTGCAGAATGTCAAGTCAGCATTCAAAAAGTTTTGGGTTTTGTATTTTCAGATTCAGGGTGCTAAGCCTGTAATGTCTAATACTCAAGGAGAAGAACTAAAAACGACATCAAGTATGTCAGGTGGAAAGCAGTCAAGGTCAGGGTGTGCTGTGTGTTATCTGGACGGCAGGCTAAGAAGCTAGTTTCCGGCTTTTCATATTCATGGTACAAGCTGAAGATAACCACTGAGGAAGAAACGCAAGAAACAGAATATATAATTTCCAAACCAACAAGGAAGAAGATATGGAATAGGACTGGGCTGGGGGACACAACAGAAACCACAATTTTTAAAAACAAAAGAAAAATTGAAAAGGCAATTCAAATAACAAGACAAAGACATCCAAACATATCAGTGCTTAAAGTAAATGGACTGAACTCACCAGCTTAAAATCAAAGGGTGGATTTTTACCCAACACACATCTAAAATGTAAGAATATAAAAAGATTTAGAGAAAAGACAGAAAAGAATATACTGAGAAAACACTAACCAAAACAAAGCTGGGGCCGGGAGCAGTGGCTCATGCCTGTAATCACAGTACTTTGGGAGGCTGAGATGAGAGGATCATTTGAGGCCAGGAATTCAAGACTAGCCTAGGTGACACAGTGAGACCCTATCCACAAAAAATAGAAAAAATTAGCTGGGTGTGGTGGCGAACACCTGTAGTCTCAGCTACCCGCGAGGCTGAGGTAGGAGGACCGATCTGGCCCATGAGGTCAAAGCTACAGTGAGTCATGACTGTAGCACTGCAATCCAGCCTGGGCAACAGAGCAAGACCCTGGCTCAAAGAAAGAAAAAAAAAGGCGGGGGGAGAAGGAGCCAGATGTAGTGGCTCACTCCTGTAACCCCAGCACCCTGGGAGGCTGAGACAGGTGGACTGCTTGATCCCAAGACTTTGAGACCAGCAACACAGCAAAACCCTAACCCTACAAAAAGAAAAAGATAAAAATATGGCAATGAGTCAGGCACGGTGGCACATGCCTGTGGTTCCAGCTACACAGGAGGCTGAGGTGGGAAGATCACTTGTGCCCAGGAGGTCAAAGATGCAGTGAGCTATGATCGCACCACTGCACTCCAGCCTGGGCAACAGTGAGACACTATCTCAACAAAATTAATTAATTTTAAAAAAATAAAAGAGAAAGTTGAGTAGCCACATTTACGTCGGACAGAAAAAGGCACACTCCGTCATGAGCTCTCGTCCTGAGGAGCCCGCCCGCATCATCACTGCTGACCTCAAAACAGAAGGCATCGCAAGCCAGACACAGATTTAGCTCTGCATATGTCAACTCCCTGAACCTTCGAAACAGCCCGTGCTCCATGCCCAGGCCTACACCCAAGACAAAAACCACATCCACACAAAAACCCGCACAAGTGCCTTATTCACAGCAGCCTTCAGTGGGAAACAACCCATATGTCTACCAACTGATAGATGGATCAACACAGTGCAGCCTCCACATATGTCGTGGGCTGAACTCTTGAAGTCTCAATCCCCAGTGCCTCCGAGTGTGCCTGGATCTGGAGGCGTGGCCTTTAATGAGAGGCGTAAGGTAGAATTGAGGTCATGGAATGGGGCCTGAGCTGCCATGACCAGTGTCCTCCTAAGAAGAGGAAATGAGGACTCAGACACCCAGACCAAGCGGTGACGCAAGCATGCGGTGGGAAGGCAGCGCCTGCAGGCCCAGGAGGGGCTCACAAAAAGCCGAGCCTGCTGGCACCTTGACCCTGGACATCCGGCCTCCAGAGCTGAGAGGGATACATCTGTGCTGCTGAAGTCCCAATCTGTGGTGTCTTGTTTCGGCAGCCTGAGCTGACTAAGGCGCCACGAGATGGAACACGCCTCAGCAAAGAAAAGAGAGGGAGCCCTGCTGGGGGCCGCACCGCCCACTGACCACGCCAACACCACACTCAGGGCAAAGAGCCACCACAGAGGACCGCGGGGGGCACGATCCCATTCACAGGAAATGTCCCGAATGGGTAGACAGAGAGACAGAAAATACATGTGTGGTGTCCAGGACGGGGAGGGTGGGGGTCTGGGGACGACAGCTAAGGAGCGTGGGGTAAACAGTTCTACAACCAACTGTGGTGACAGCTGCAAACTCTGCAAATGCACTACGAGTCACTCAGCTGTACGCTTTAAATGAGAGAACTGATAGCATGTGAATTACATCTCAACAAAATCATTAAACATTCTATGGGGTCAACAGTAACTGTTCAACTCAGAAGCACAGGCACGGAGGCAGCGGTGAGTCCCTTCTCTACCCCAGCTCGGGTCAACCTGGTTAAATTATGTTTCTCTAGAAGGTCTATTTTGTTGGGCTATCACATTTCTAGTACAAGGTATTCCTAAATGCCCTCTTCCCTCTCCACAGCGGCTGCGTGAGAGCGCCCTTCTGCGTGGAAGGCTGTTTGCTGGGGCTTCCTCTTGCTTGCTGCCCGGCAGCCACACACTTATCTGTCCCATCAGCCCTTTCAAGAGCTACGTCTGGCTCTGCGAGTCCTCTCTCTTCTTTGTCTCCCACCTCCTTCATTTCCAGGGTCCGCTCACTGCCCTCCTCCCACCTGCCCTGTGCAGAGTCAGCCTTTCTCCTTTTCGGTACCAGTGTCTGAGGTGGGATCAGCAAGTGATTCCTGCCACAGCCAAATGCAGGCCACATCGCAGACTCTTCTTAGTTGTGTTTACTTGTATTTGTAACATTTTTAAAATGTGAAGATCATTCTTGGCTCCAAAGCTGTACAGAAACAGGCCAAGGTCCGACTGGGCCTGCAGCCACAGTTTCACCACACTTGTTTAAGGGTTTACTTTTCCTTAGCCACATCCCAAATTACATAGAAGAATTTTGTTACTGTTTATTTTCATTTTTACATTTATTTTTTATTTTAAAACTTCTACTTAGACTTCTGTAACTCATGATTTAGACATATATATTTTTCTAACTAAAAATTAATACCTTTTATCCTTCTGCATCCAATTTTTAATTTCTTTGTGAGCACGCAACACAGTCTGTATGCCAGTGAGTCTCTGAAATGTCTCGAGATTTGTTTCATGGCACAGATAGTGTCATATGTGACTGTTCCTCATGTGCCTACAAATGTGTATTCTCCAACGGCCAGCTACGGGATTCTATATAATTTATGGAATCACGCCAGTTACCGCTACTGTTGAAACAGGGCATATGTACACATAATACATAATGTGCATATTTATACATATCTCTATCTCTACCACATATTTTGTTTTCTGGTTATCGATAATTGAGAAGTGTTCTGAGCTCTCAGGAGGATATTGGGTCTGTTGTTCATTTATCTCTGCAGTACTATTAACTTTTGCTTTTCAGCTTTTAGAAAGCTGAGTCAGTCCAGACTCACCACAAACCCCATAGGAATTCGACGCAGGTTGATAAGGGCTGATGAGGCTATGCACACCCACACAACTGTCTACAGTACAGCCCCATGAGGCTATGCACACCCACACAACCATCTACAGCACAGCCCGACAATGCTATGCACACTCACACAACCATCTACAGCACAGCCCGACAAGGCTATGCACACCCACACAACCGTCTACAGCACATCCCCATGAGGCTATGTACACCCACACAACCATCTACAGCACAGCCTGACGAGGCTATGCACACCAACACAACCATCTACAGCACAGCCAACGAGGCTACGCACACCCACACAACCGTCTACAGCAGAGCCCGATGAGGCTGTGTACACCCACACAACCATCTACAGCACAGCCTGATGAGGCTGTGTACATCTATACAACCAAGTACAGCAAAGCCCGACAAGGCTATGCACACTCACACAACCATCTGCAGCACAGCCCTGGGGGTTGCCACACAAGCACATGGGGGCTGCCCCTTCACTTCTGCCTCCAAATCGTGCACAGCTCTCTCATGGAACCACCAGGGAAGGGGGTCCCGCGGAATGTCCTGCCTGACTAAGCTGATGTGATGCTAAGCCACCACGGTCATGTCCTGTAAGGGGCAAGAGCAGGTCTCTCTAGACAAAGGCAGCCCCATGCCTGGGGCAAGCACCAGGGTTCTCAATTGATCCAAGCCTTGGAACAATGCTGGGCAGTCGCATGTTCAAGGCAGCGTAGTTCTTACTTTAATTCTTACTTTCATAGCTTGAAATGAACTTGAGATAACCTAAAAAGACACTATCAAAAAACAAGCTAAGGAGATGAAAGGAGAAATGAAAACCACAGCGAGGAAACAAGGAAGATGTGAAAAGGAACCAAAACCAATGTCTGCAAATAATTGAAGTAAAAGACATTCATTGCAATGCATGGAAATGTGGTACATCAGGACACAGCTGAGGAGAAACAGCAGCCCTTAAGACCAAGCCTGGTGAGCAGACAGAGGGGGCACAGAGGTGGAGACGCCGCCAGGAGAGGCAGGAGAGGGGGAGAAGACAGAGGTGGAGAAGCCTCCAGGAGACGCAGGAGAGAGGATGAGAAAGACCAGGCCCGTTGGCCTTTCGTCTGTTCATGTCTATTTTCATTGTTAGGTTTTTCACTGTTATTTTGCAGCATGAAAAAAAAAATCTGAGTGTTAATTTTTTTAATTTTACTTGTCCTTGTGCAATTTAACTAAATGACTTCTGTACCTGACTGCTGTGTATATAAAGGCACCCTTTAAATAAACACCCCATTTGGGGGCCACATGAGCTGCTCCTGGAAAACTAACAAGGTAAGCGAGAATTCTGAAACTCTGAAACATCAGACACTTCGCTGTCGGGGTGAGGGGAGGAGAGGAGGTGAAGAAAACTGTGGGAATTCTGAAACTTGGCCCAAGTTCACAAACCTGAACTGAGTTTCCCAATCAAGGACAAAACAAGCCATAGCTCAGGGTTTCAAGTTTCCCTCCAGACACCGAAGCTGCAGCGCCAGTTAGCACAAGGAGAGCAGGGAGTGACTGCACGCTGTTTAAACAGAAACCAAAAGCCACTCGCCCTCCCTCTGGCTCTGACGGTGCCTGCAGAGCTGCCAGGAGCCCCACTTCCAAGGCCGCTCAGGGCGAAGGTGCTGGGAGCAAGGTGCCCAGTACAAAAGCTACCCACAGGCCACATCCCCAGAAACCGCCAGCCCCGCCACAGAGCACCGTGCCCCAGGCCTGTGCCCACCCAGCCCCTCACACTTGCCAGGCAAGAGACAGCCTGGAGGGGCCTTGGCAGGAATAGGGGCAACACAAAGGGGCCATTTGCTCCCCTCCCGCCCATCCAAAAAAACCAGTTAGCTCCAGTTCCAAAAAATTCAAATTGGGCGTTATTTGAACAAACAAATTAAAATTTAAATACTGGCATGACACATCTCAGATGTCGAGTCACAAATAAAGCCCTCCACTTACTCACTAAAGTCAACCAATGTCCAGAAGGAAAGCTTTCCCCAAATCCTCTCCTACTCCTGGCCACATCTCACCACAATGACCAAATCACTCCACTTTCACTTTTCTGAGCTGACACAATCAGTAAAAGCCCACTGATGTTCTCAGGGCTCTTTTTAACGAGAAACCAAATGTATCCTCGGTCACCTGCAGAAGACAGCTTAGCAGTGCCCATAGTGCCCAGAGCAGGTTGGCCCAGACCTCCGCCACAAGCACAGGCCCATGGCGGTTGAGGACCCCGGAGTCTGCTGGACTTGGCCTTGTTAGTGTATGGCCCAGAGACCAGATGCCTGAGGCCCTACTCCTGGACAGGCAGTCCCAGGAATGAGGGTAGGTGGGGAGGGAGGGAGGCAGCTCCTACTCAGCTACGCTCTGTTCAGTTAAATCGACTTCCCAAAACACAGGGGCCCGCAGAGGCTCTCAGGCAGGTGACCACGTAACACAGGGGAAGGGCTGGGACCTGTTACCGGGCTGTGGCTCCGAGGCCGCGGGGGCAGGGAGGTGTCCAGGCCTGGCCGGTGGCTTCCAGGCAACCCAAAGGCAGGGCCTGGGGCCCTAACCCAAGCCAGCGATGGTGTGCAGCACCATCCAGAAGTCTCCGACAGTCTCCGGGCCTCCCCTGGGTCTCAGTTAGTCTCACTACCACCAGGACAGAAGGCGGAGGCTGCAGCAGGGAGGCCCCTATACCAGGGAAGAAAACCAGGACAGGAAGAGGAAGGGGAAACAATGAAAACCCCAAAGAGAACAGCAGGCAGCAGAGTGCTTGACGAGAGAAGCGGCATGCGGGACGCAGCACACAGAGAGAGGCACGCTCAGCAGCACAGGCGCCTGGCAGCCCCAGGCCAGTGCAAAACCACGACAGTCTTTCACTATGGGAGTTCCAACCGGAATGAATGACAACCAAGAAACCCTAAGAAACACGTTCCAAAGGAAGGGGAAGAGCAAGTACTCAAAAACCCTGAAGAGCTGGAGCAGGTCAGGGGAGTGCAGGAGACAGGACAGACCAGTGGTCTTAACACGCGCTCACAGACAGACCTGGGGTGTCCTGGCCACAGGATCAAGAATCCCGCTGAGAAGGGAAGCTGGAGCCTGCCCACCACCCTCACCCCCTAAGTTCCCTGGTCCGATCCCACAGTCCTGCCCCAGGATTGAGAATCCCACTAGGAAAGGAAGCCGGAGCCTGCCCACCACCCTTACCCACTAAGCCTCCTGGTCCCATCCCACAGTCCCACCCACTGGCCTCAGTCCCTTGAGGAGAGCAGAGCCCTGAGACACAGTCAGGTGTGGGTGCCCTCCACCCCAAGCCGTCCCCGAAGCTGTGCCCCGGGGGACAGGATGTTGCTGCATCTCCCCTACAGCCATGGCCACCAGCCTGGGAGGCTGAAGCCAGGCCTCTGGATATTTGCAGAGTTTTCATTTCCTTTCTCCTTCCTCTGGATGCAGCACCTCACAAGGAACACAAAGGATTAAAATAAAAACAATCTTGTATTTGAAGAAGGTCAAAGATGTGACACCCTTCCCTCATCACAGGTGTTCCGTGAAAGACACATTTCCCTCCCCCTGCACAGACTCCAGCACTCACGAGCCCCTTCCACAATCAGGAAGACTGAAGCCCAGGGAGGTCTGTAACTGCTGCCCCAAGTCACAGAGGGCGAAGACGGGAGAGCAAAGTCTGGAGTCTCAGCACACAGCACACTCAAGAGGATGATGCTGCAAAGGGGCCGGGGCAGACTGGCCAGGACAGAGAGGAAGGGGCAGGGGCAGGATGGCCAGGACAGAGAGGAAGGGGCCGAGCTGGAGGACAGAGAGGAAGGGGCCAGAGAGGGATGGGCAGGATGGAGAGGAAGGGACCAAGCTGGACGCGACAGAGAGGAAGGGGCCAGGGAGGGATGGACAAGACGGAGAGAAAGGGGCCAAGCTGGACGGGACAGAGAGGAACGGGCCAGGGAGGCATGGGCAGGATGGAGAGGAAGGGGCCAAGCTGACCACATCGTATGCCTCACCCTGCAACTAAAAAGTAGGAAAGCTCAACCGGGACTGGGCTTCCAGGACTGCGTGCTCCTAGGGAGAGAGGCACTGACACGGAGGCTGCAGCACTGGCACGTGCCTGGGTCCCTGGCA
>PVKP010039537.1:0-20073 GCA_004027715.1 Plecturocebus donacophilus
AAATAAAGCGATTATTAAACTGTGTATAGGAAAAACAAAAAGTAAAAAAACATCAAGTACATTATAATACTTAGCATTGAATAATGTCTATATAAACATAATTTAGAGTCTAAATATTGATTTAACTACAAAGGTAGATTTTTTTTTACCAATATGAAATGGTTGTATAAGAATGCCAAATCTTTATCTACAATAATAGGAAATCAACTGACAAAATCTAAAATTGATGAATTGAGGCTGACCATAGTGGGTCACATCTAATATCCCAGCATTCTGGGAGGCCGAGTCAAGTGGATCACTTAAGGTCAAGAATTTGAAACTAGCCTGGGCAACATGGTGAAACTCTCTCTCTACTAAAAATACAAAAACTAGGATTTCAATATATGAGTTTGCCAGGGACACAATGACTCAGTCCATTGTAGCCTTCAATATAGTAAAATATTCAATAAATACTTAATAATCGTTTGGAGGCTGGGCGCGGTGGCTCACGCCTGTAATCCCAGCACTTTGGGAGGCCGAGGCAGGTGGATCTCCTGAGGTCAGGAGTTCAAGACCAGCCTGGCCAACATGGTGAAACCCCGTCTCAAAAAAAAAAATCATTTGGAAAAGATGAAGCTCCTATCCTGATTCACTAAATTGTAATAAATATTTCACAAATTTAGCATCTGTTTTCATAAATATTTGAGAATTCTAAGCCAGGGTACTTTTTTTCTCTTTCTTTCTTTTTTTTCTTTTTCTTGAGACATGTTCTCAGAAACAGCCACTTTGTCACCCAGGCTGGAATTCAATGATGTGATCATGGCTCACTGCAGCCTCTGCCTCTGGGGCTTAAGCGATCCTCCCACCTCAGCCTCCCAAATAGCTAGGATTACAGGCATGTGCCATCACACCCAACAATTTTTGTATTTTCACTAGAGACAGGGTTTCACCATGTTGGCCAGGCTAGTCTCAAACTCCTAGCCTCAAGTGATCTACCGCCTTGGCTCCCAAAGTGCTGCATTACAGGCATGAGCCAACATATCCAGCCTCCGGGTAATTTTTGTATTTTTTGTAGGTGGGATTGCACCATGTTGCCCAGGCTGGTCTCCAACTCCTGAGCTCAAGTGATCCACCCACATGGCCTCCCAAAGTGCTCAGGTTCAAGCAATCCTCCTGCCTAACCCTCTCAAAGTGCTGAGATTACAAGCATGAGACATGCTCCTAGCTAAGTCCCTGCTTTTCATTCCTTGGAAGGAAAAGAATGAACTCCAACCTGGGTGACAGAGGGAGACTGCATCTCTAAAAAACTAAAAAATAAAATTTTAAAAATATTTAAGTCTGCCGGGTGCAGTGGCTCACGCCGGTAATCCCAGCACTTTGGGAGGCCAAGGCGGGCTGATCAAGAGGTCAGGAGACTGAGACCATCCTGGCCAACATGGTGACATCCCATCTCTACTAAAAAACAAAAAATTGGCCAAGCATGGTGGTGCACACCTGTAGTCCCAGGTACTCGGGAGGCTGAGGCAGGAGAATTGCTTGAACCCGGGAGGCGGAGGTTGCCGTAAAAAAATTTTTTTTTTTGAGACAGAGTCTTGCTCTGTTGCTAGGCTGAAGTTCAGTGGCATGATCTCAGCTCAATGCAACCTCCACCTCCTGGGTTCAAGCAGTTCTCCCGCCTCAGCCTCCCACGTAGCTGGGACTACAGGCATGCACCACCAAACTCAGCTAATTTTTGTATTTTTAGTAGAGACGGGATTTCACTATGTTGGCCAGGATGATCTTGATCTTGTGCTTCGCCCGCCTTGGCCTCCCAAAGTGCTGGGATTACAGACGTGAGCTACCACACCCAGCTAGTTAGGAGATATTCTTATAGTCTGGTGGAGGAGACAAACAACTCCAAGACTGTGATAAATGCAGTGATAGAGGTATGCATAGTCTACTACAGGTACTTTTTTTTTTTTTAGTAGAGATGAATTCTCACTATGTTGGGATTATAGGTGTCGGCATGGGCCTACTATAGTTACTTTCATTCATTCAATATATACTTTAGTGACTACTGTAGTCAAGTACTGTGCTGGGCCCCAGACAATCAACAGGGAACCAGTCATGATCCCTGCTTTATTTTATTTTATTTCTTTTTTTTTTTTCACTCACCAGCTGCTCAAGTATTTCTACCTGCTTTACTTTTGTATAGAGAATCACTTGAACCTGGGAGGTGGAGGTTGCAGTGAGCCGAGATCACCCCACTGCACTCCAGCCTGGTGACAGAGTGAGACTTCATCTCAAAATAAATAAATAAAAATAAAATTTAAAAAAAGATAGGCCAAGGGAGATAGACCAAGGGAGAAACATATTCTGTGCAAAGAGCACACATGCCAAAGTACAGGGGTACAAGTGAGCAGGCTATGTACCCCTTAGTCAACTGAGAGAGGTGAAGCTAAAACTGTGGGCAGCAGCCAAAACAAATTGTCTTTTATGCTGAATCCTAACATCACTTCGTGAATAACCTTTCCCTTTCACAGAAAAATATGTTTATTGAGCACTTACTATGTGTCAGTCTCTGTTCCAAGTGCCTTATATGTATTAACTCATTGTTTCCTCATTCCAGAGAAGACCATTGGTTCAGTGTATTAAGTCATTTAACCCTTACAATAATCCATGAAGTGCGTATTATTCTTATGCCTTTTCTTAGTTAAGAAAAGGCATTCTTATTATCTTTATTCTTAGTTAAGAGGAAACTGAGTGAAAGTTACACAGCTATATTTAAACTCAGACAGTTTGCCTCTAGAGGCCCAATCGTTTTTTTTTTAGAGGTTGGAGTAGTCTCACTATATTGCCCAGGCTGGTCTCAAACTCCTGGCCTCAAGCAGTCCTCCCCTCTTAGTCTCCTGAGTAGCTGGGATTATAAGTATGAGCCACCTCATCTAGCACAGAGGCCAAACTATTAACCACTCTGCCTCTCATTCATATGTGATACTTCAAATATTTAACACATTAATTTTTTTTTTTTTTGAGACAGTCTTATTCTGTCACCCAGGCTGGAGTGCAGTGGTGCAATCCTGGCTCACTGCAGCCTCGACCTCCTGGGCTCAAAGCAATCCTCCCACCTTGGCCTTCTAAAGTGCTGGGACTACATGCATGCACAACCACACCTGGTTAGTTTTTAATTTTGTGTGTGTGTGTGTGGATATGGGACTTCACTATGTCCTCCAGGCTGTAAAATACTAACTTTTTTACAGGTTATTTGGAGGCTATCAATTAGGTACGGTATTTCTTTCTGTATGTTTTTATTCCAGAATCATGCTGAAGGTAGTCTATGCCTTTGCTATTTTCTTTTTCAAGTTTTTCTTTCTTTCTTTCTGTTTTTGAGACAGAGTCTCTATTGCCCAGGCTGGAGTGCTGTGGTGCCATCTCAACTCACTGCAACTTCAGCCTCCCGATTCTCCTGCCTCAGCCTCCCAAGTAGCTGGGACGACAGGAGCACACCACATGCCCAGTTAATTTTTGTATTTTTAGTAGAGACCAGGTTTCGCTATGTTGGCCAGGATAGTCTTGATCTCTTGACCTCGTGATCTGCCCGCCTCGGCCTCCCAAAGTGCTGGAATTATAGGCGTGAGCTACCATGCCCAGCCAAGGTTTTTTTCCCTTTTAAAAAATAAATATTACCTATTCCTCAAGTGAACTTTCAGAATAATTTTCGTTTTTTGGTTTTTTTTTTAATTTTGAGATGGAGTCTTGCTTTGTCACCCAGGCTGGAGGACAGTGGCTCAGTCTCAGCTCACTGCAACCTCCACCGCCCAGGTTCAAGTGATTCTCCTGCCTCAGCCTTCCAAGTAGCTGGGATTATAGGCACTCACCACCATGCCCAGTTAATCATATTTTTAGTAGAGACAGGGTTTCAACATGTTGGTCAGGCTGGTCTAGAACTCCTAACTCAAGTGATCTGCCTGCCTCAGCCTCCCAAAGTGGTGGGATTACAGGCATCAACCACTGTGCCAGCCTTGCATAATAATTTTCTTGAACAAAAATTTGGGATTAGGCCAAACGTGGTGGCTCACACCTATACTCCCAAGCACTTTTAGGAGTACGAGGCAGAAGGATTCTTTGAGCCTAGGAGTTCAAGACCAGCCTGGGGGTCATAGCTAGACCCCCACCTCTACCAAAAAATCAAAAATCAGCTGGGTGTGGTAGCAAGTGCCTGTTATCCCAGCTACTCAGGAGGCTGAGGTGGGAGCACTGCTTAAGCCTGGAAAGTCGAGGCCGCAGTCAGCTGTGATCACACCACTGCACTCCAGCCTGGACTACAAAGCAATAAAAAATTAATTAATTCATTAAAAATTAGAGATAAGACAATTTTAGTTAAGTTAAATAAATAAATAATAAGATTACAGATTAAAGGATTTTAGTTAAGTTAAATGTATTAAATCGAAAAGTATTCCATTTTTCCATCCACAAAGTGCTGTGTTTTCTCATTCAAGTCTTCTTTCAATCCTACCAATACATTTTCATAATTTTCTTAAAATAGGTCACATATATTAAGATTGTTCTTAGATGTGTTATAATTTTGTGGAGAACTTAATTTCTTATTGTATTTTCTAATTCTTTACTATTGGTATATAGGAATGCTATTTACCTGTATATGTTATTTTTCTTGATATATGAGATGATAAAATTACCACTTGAAAACTCTAAAAATAGAAAAGATATATACCTTATTCAATAATGTTCAAAACATTCAGAAAATATTTGGGTCAATATGAAAGGCTACACAGAAAATAATGTGATTTTAATTCAGTGTTTACATATGTGTTAGTTACACACTCAAACTCTTGTCATTGACGCATTTTCATCTAATTTTTCCCACAATGAGAGAGAAGGAGACGTGTTGGTGACTGCAATAGGGCCACCTCCCTCAAATTACGTTGCTCTCTATGACCCACCCTAAGTCTCCCAGTTCAAGCTAATCATTGACAGAGCTTTACAATCACAAGCTTTTACTGAAGCTTTGATAAGGCAGTCCAGCAGTTGGTGGCAAATGAAGCCAGGCTGTGCGGCAGGATCTCCAGGGAATGAATGGATTTTCTTCAGCACTGATGAAATGACCATACGCTATAGGAATACAATGTCCAACGGGGGACTGCAAAAATCTGTCATCCTGTCAGCACTTACTCTGCTACAAGCTGTGACTGGATTCTCTGGAGATGGAAGAGCTATATGGTCTAAAAATCCTAATTTTACTCCGGTAAATGAAAGTCAGCTGTTTCTCTATGACACTTTCCCTAAAAACTTCTTCTGGGGTGTTGGCACTGGAGCATTCCAAGTGGAAGGGAGTTGGAAGAAGGATGGAAAAGGACCTTCTATATGGGATCATTTCGTCCACACACACGTTAAAAATGTCAACAGCACGAATGGTTCCAGTGACAGTTACATTTTTCTGGAAAAAGACTTATCAGCCCTGGATTTTATAGGAGTTTCTTTTTATCAGTTTTCAATTTCCTGGCCAAGGCTTTTCCCCGATGGAATAGTAACAGTTGCCAACGCAAAAGGTCTCCAGTACTACAATACTCTTCTGGACGCTCTGGTGCTTAGAAACATCGAACCTATAGTTACTTTATACCACTGGGATTTGCCTTTGGCACTACAAGAGAAATATGGGGGGTGGAAAAATGATACCATAATAGACATCTTTAATGACTATGCCACATACTGTTTCCAGACGTTTGGGGACCGTGTCAAATATTGGATTACAATTCACAACCCATATCTAGTGGCTTGGCATGGATATAGGACAGGTATCCATGCCCCTGGAGAGAAGGGAAATTTAGCAGCTGTCTACACTGTGGGACACAACTTGATCAAGGTACTGTACAGCTAGCTTCTTATTATAGCTTCAGAAAACACTAAGATATGTACCTTCTGCTTCAGTAGTTCTCTTCATTGAAATCAAGGCAACTGATTTTAGGTTAATTCACAAGATCTGTCCTCAAATTTTGTATTTCAGTTAGTGTATGTTTTATTTATCTAAGCTATTTTTAATGTATTAATCCAACTAGTTTCTTCAAAAGTTGCACTTGGAGGCTATTTTTAAGTCTATAATTACACACTACAGTGTGAAAATATGAGCTTACTTTCATTCTGTGGGAAAACAGTGCTTTATAAATTTGATTGTTGGAATCCTTTTCTGACAACATGCAATCATTTCAGAATTATCTTAAGGCACAACCATTTCAAGTATGTATTTGTTGTTAAGTACAGCTAACTTAGCTAATAAGTAAATAAAGTAAGTAAATAAGTAAGCTAAATAAATGTTAGCTAACTTATGCATATCAAATACAGAAATTTAAATATGCTTCACATTTGATTGTGTTACATAGCAAAAAAGAGAAGATTAATTGTTCTGGGAATTAAAGACATTTTTCCTGTAAAAACTGGGAAGATTGTGCTCTACTAAAGCAATTTTCAAGTAGTATATTTCAAAAGCTAGAGATTATGTTGAGAAATGTTAAAATTAGTAAAACAATAGTGAAAATGCAAGCAAAATAATAGGTGGAGCTTACTGAGTACTGATTACGTACCGCAGACTACATTAAGTATTTTACATGCATCAGCACAGCTGATCCTCTTAACAGCCTTATGAACTAGTCTTATTATTATTCCCATTTTAAAGATGAGAAAACCAAAGTTTAATGAGGTTAAATAATTTTCTCAAGGTTAAGGAGTAAAATACAGCTGTTGTGGACACGGAATTTTTAAAATGACAACATAATTAACACTAACTGTCTTCATTAAGAATGTTTTGAAAAGAAGACTCTTTCAGGAATTTTCCAGAGATTTAGCCTCACATTGAGGCTAATATCTAGAATTGGATTTAACTTTTTGAGTCAAATAGCTTACTTGGGAAAAATACATTATTCTAAACATCAGTCACATTTTTAAAATGCAAAAACTTTATCAATATAATTTTATAATGTGCTACAAAAAGTAATTGAATTATTAATAATCAAAAGCTAAATATACAGAAGAAGAAAAAACATAAAGCAACATAAAATAATTCCATGCCTAAATTTGTACATACAAAAATATCTGCTGTCACTTCTTTTTCTTTTTGAAATTCCTGGATTATTACACATGTGTCTTATACTATGGTTTCAGATACACCTGCCCTTGCAGTAAGCAGACTGCATTATGATTTCAAGGTCATTTGCACATCTTTTAATAGAGTTGTATATAGAACATATTAATGGGTGGGTATACTGTGATTTGACAAAATAAGACCTTAAAGGGGAGAAATTGTATAGGTATTTAATAGTTATCAAGATGATGCATACAAAAATTGGAAAAATATTCCTCTCATTTAGCCCTTTTAATTATTATTATTATTATCATCATCATTATTATTATTATTATTTTGAGACAGAGTCTCACTCTGTCACCCAAGCTGGAGCGCAGTGGCGTGATCTCAGCTCACTGAAACCTCTGCCTCCTGGGTTCAAGTGATTCTTCAGCCTCAGCCTCCTGAGTAGCTGGGACTACAGGCATGTGCCACCATGCCCGGTTAATTTTTGTATTTTTAGTAGAGACAGAATGTCACTATGTTGGTCAGGCTGATCTTGAACTCCTGACCCATGATCTGCCTGCCTCAGCCTACCAAAGTGCTAAGATTACAGGTGTTAGCCACTGCGCCTGGCCAGTCCTTTTAACTATTAAAACAATCCATGCTTATGCACATTTAAAAATATCAGATTGTACCAAAGGATCTAAAGTGAAAAAGTTAAATCCCTCTCCCTCTCTCCACCTGATAATCCCAGGCCAAGGACACTACTGTTAGTAGTTTCTTATACATTCTTTTTAAAGTTTTCTATGCAAATACAGGCATGAATATGTTTATTTAATCTTTGTATGAAGAAAAATATTCTAAATTGTTGAAAAGTCATTACCTGGAAAAATGTCAACAATTAGAGTTTTCACGAAAAATGTATTTTAAGGATTAATTTAAAGCCTTAAAATTGGCTGATAAGAATAAACAGGCAAAAAGCTTTAACTAACAGATATTGCTTCCAAACTTAGATAATAAACTGACATATTTTCAGATGTTTTTCATTTTCCTCTAATTTAAGAGAATCTCTGCCTTTAACACAAAATTACCACTTTCTGATAGAGATAAATTTTATTCTTTAAATGGAGGGATATGTTTTTCAACTATTGTGTTTTCCAAATAATGTTTTTATTGCCTTAATATTTCTAAATCACTAGACTAAATAAATGGTGTGAGGGGTCCTTGAAATCACTCAGAAAGTGAAATACACGGCATGACCCAGTGACTTATAGCCCTAAAGAAATCTTGCAATGATTTGGTAGCCTGAGGTGAACTCGTTTTTCCCACTTGTCGCCTCGCTATCTTGACTTTCATGTAGAAAACATTAAACTGATATTTTATGTTGCAATGAAGTCTTTCTTCCTTATCCTGCCCCCTTGTGACCCAGAAGAAGCATTCTTTAGCAATAGTTTTTAGACTGAAAACATTTATTGAGCTACACAAGCCTAATATAAAACCGAATTCCGTCGGGGCTGGGGGGTTATGGACTCCTTCATTCCCCTCTTCTCAGATAGAGAAAATATTTCATAGTGGCTATTGGGGTCCTTTTTGTTCCAGAATGATCTGGAAAACTCCATCTTGGTTTGAAATGTCCCCGTTTGGAGGAAACCTGAATGGTCCAGAGGGTCCCAAGACTGATTTGCAATTTAGATTCCACTTTAGTGCAGATCTAGGGAGTATCTTAATGCAAGTCTAAGACTCAGGCAAAAAGTTTCCATAATCACACCTACTAATGGGTGCTTCAACTCGCAGTTTTTAACAGTATTTGAAATAGAATGAGAATGCATTTTTTTGACTTGATCATTTTTAAGCAAGGTAATCATCACTTTAAATATCATCTATAGGCCGGGCACAGTTGCTCATTTCTGTAATCCCAGCACCTTGGAAGGCCAAGACTGGAGGATCGCTTGAACCTAAGAGTCAAGACCAACCTGGGCAACATAGCAAGACCTCCATCTCTATTTAAAAAAAAAAAAAGAAGAAGAAGAGGCTGGGCATGGTGGCTTACACCTGTAATCCCAGCACTTTGGGAGGCCGAGGCAGGTGGATCACGAAGTCAAGAGATTGAGACCATCCTGGTCAACATGGTGAAACCCCGTCTCTACTAAAAATACAAAAATTAGCTGGGCGTGGTGGTGTGTGCCTGTAGTCCCAGCTACTTGGGAGGCTGAGGCAGGAGAATTGCTTGAACCCAGGAGGTGGAGGTTGCGGTAAGCCAAGATCACACCATTGCACTCCGGCCTGGGTAACAAGAGTGAAACTCCGTTTCAAAAAATAAATAATATCTACATATTCTAAGTGAACTAATTCAAGATTGGAAAACCAAATACCATATGTTCTCTCATATAGTGGGAGCTAAGCTATGGGTATACCAAGCTTATATATGCCTCTGCATACCCATAGCTTAGCTCCCGCTATATAACAATGATATAATGGAGTATGTATACAGAATATACCTATATACAGAAGGATATAATGAACTTTGGAGACTCAACAGGGGAAGCTGGGAGGGGAGTAAGGGATTAAAAAACTACATGTTGGGTACAGTGTATGCTCCTCTGGTGAGGGGTGCACTAAACTCTCAGACTTCACCACCATACAATTCATCCATGTAACCAAAAACCAGTTGTACCCCAAAAGTTATTGAAATTTTAAAAATATTTTAAAAAAGAGAACTATTATGAACATTTACATTTCAAAAGAACATAAGTAAATAAATATCTATACTCTTTGCAACAACTTTGCCAGGTAACTATTATCCTCACCTTACAGTGTGATCTTTTGAACTTGCATCATATTGCTCCCCTATGTAAAACCCATTAGTGGCTCTCCCAAGTTTTGGGGATAAAGTATCAGTTTTTCACCAGGACCTTTGAGACACAATCCCCGGCCTCCTTCCTGGCTACTCTCCCATCCTCTCGTACTTCATGTTCTATCATAAGACACTACTGCCGGTGTCTCGGTCTCTCCTTACTGTTCCTCTCCACCCACCCTCAACGATCCCGCTCTGTCTAGCTAAACTATCCTCTTTACTTCGTGATGGTCACCACCTCCAAGTTGTTCTTGCCCACTTAGGGTTTAAGTGCCCCTTCTGTGGGCCCCCGTAAGATAGGCTTGTTTCTAGCATAGCACTCACACGATATGATACCTTTCCATCTCCCCAACTAGACTGAGAGTTCTTTCAAAGGAGAAACAATTTTATTTATTTATTTAGATGGAGTCTCTCTCTGTTGCCAGGCTGGAGTGCAGTGGTGCAATCTCAGCTCACTGCAACCTCCACCTCCCAGGTTCAAGCAATTCTCCTGCCTCAGCCTCCCAAATAGCTGGGATTACAGGCATCCACCACCACACCCAGCTAATTTTTGCGTTTTTAGTAGAGATTGGGTTTCACCATGTTAGCCAGGATGGTCTCGATCTCCTGATCTCGTGATATGCTCACCTCAGCCTCCCAAAGTGCTGGGATTACAGGTATGAGCCACAGCGCCCAGCCAGGAGAGACAATTTTTAAATTTGTCTTTATGTTCTCAGCACGTAGCACAGAATATTTGTACATGTTAGGTTTAAATATTGGTTAAATGAGTGGTTTAGGACTTCTTTTTTTTTTTTTTTTTTACAGTCTCGCTCTGTTGCTAGGTTCCAGGCTGGAGTAGAGTGGTGGGATCTCAGCTCACTGCAACCTCCGCCTCCCTGGTTCAAGCAATTCTTCTGCCTCAGCTTCCCAAGTAGCTGGGACTACAGGTGCTTGCCACCACGCCCAGCTAATTTTTGTATTTTTTAGTAGAGACAGAGTTTCTCCATGTTGGCCAGGATGGTCTCCATCTCTTGACCTTGTGATCCACCTGCCTCGGCCTCCCAAAGTGCTGAGATTACAGGCGCCAGCCACCGAGGCCAGCAAGTGGTTTAGGATTTCTATCTTAAATCCTGTAATCAAAGACCAATCTCAAGTTCAATCTTCATATTTCATTGCATTATTGCAAACTGCTGAAATATTACTTATAGTAATTGAATAGTATATTAGTCAGAATCTTTTTGGTGGCAAGTGACAGAAATCTAATTTAAATTGGTTTAAGCAAAAAGGGGCAATTTCCTGGCTCAGTAACGAGACCACAGGGAGGAATGGGCCCAGTAACCAGAAAGGCCCTTTATCTCCATCTCTCACGTCCATTTCTTCCTTGGGTTATGTCATCTTTTCCTTTATAGAGGAAAGATTTCTCTCTCCCAAGTTTAGTTTTTCAAATCCCAGAAATGTATTTGGCCTATTCAGCAAAACCCCAAGGGTTCACATTAGTAAAGGCAGTAACATCTGTTTTCATTCTATTTTTAAATCAATAAATACCTATGATAATTTAAATTTGTACATTTCCCTTTTAGAATGGAACATTTGAGAGTCTCTAAATAAACATGCACAGAGGTTTGGGAAGGTGAGTTTGCTCATGAGATGATAACTCATTCTGTTTATTACTCCACTAAATATTGCCAAAGCTGGGCACAGTTGCTCGTGGCTGCTGTAATCCCAGCACTTTGAGAAACTGAGGCAAGAAGATAGCTTGAGCCCAGGAGTTTGAGACCAACCTGGGCAACGTAGTGCAACCTTGTCTCTACAAAAAATAAAAAATCAGCTGAGAGTGGTGGCACATGCCTATAGTCCCAGCTACTTGGGAGGATGAGGTGGGAAGATCACTTCAGCGTGGGAGGTCGAGGCTGCAACGAGCTGTGATTGTGCCACTGCACTCCAACCTGGGTGACACAGCAAAACCTTGTCTCAGGAAAAAAGACCGAAACCAAAAATAAAACCAAACAAAAAGTACTGCCAGCTTCCATGACAGTTTTGACCATTTCACGATTTAAATACCTTTACCTTTCACTAGTCATATTGGATTGAGGGAAAAATGTTATCTTTCATAGATAAATACTGTTTGCATAGTACAAAGATTTCTCAAACCTGGTCACTATTGACATTTGGGGTCAGATAATTCTTTGCTCTGGTGGGTTGTCTTGTGCAATGCAGGAGTCTAGCAGCATCTAAACTCTACTCATGGCAGTAGCTCCCCCATTTTCGGTGTTGTGACAACCAAAAATGTCTCCAGACCTTCCCAAGTGTCTCCAGGCAATCATAATTCCCCCCCCTCACTCCACTCTTGAAAACCACTGACATATTCTATAGCAGACAACTGGTTAAAGACATGAAGCACCGGGCCGGGCCCGGAGGCTCACGCCTGTAATCCCCACACTTTGGGAAGCCAAGGTGGGCGGATCACGAGGTCAGGAGTCTGAGACCAGCCCAGCCAACATAGTGAAACCCCGTCTCTACCAAAAATAGCTGGGCATGGTGGAGTGCACCTGTAGTCCTAGCTACTCAGGAGGCTGAGGCAGGAGAATTGCTTGAACCTGGGAGGCTGAGGTTGCAGTGAACCGAGATCGCACCACTGCACTCCAGAGTGGGCAACAGAGCGAGACTCCATCTCAAAAGACATAAAGTACAAAGAGCAAGGACATTGACATATAACCACTATGAGGGGCATAAAAATGATTATTTTATACAATTGCCTCAAGGAGATCTTCACCAGATCTATAAGTTGCATACAGAAATTCAAAATTAATGTACAGCCTATTCTGTTTTTAGAAAAGAAACAGTGCTTTTAAAATGTTAAAAGAGGAAATATATTTAATCATCAACATGATTACATCTAGTTTGGCTTTTCACATTTCAAAAATAAAGACTGTCCCTCCTGCCTTTGCCTTATTTGTGAAATACTTGAAAGAGCTGCCCCCAAACCATTTTTCTTGTTTTTTTTTTTAAGAAAGAAAAAGAGAGAAAAGAAGAAAGAAAAAGTGAAAGAAAAAAAGAGTGAAAGAGAGAAAGAAAGAGGAAGAGAAAGAGGGAGAGAGAACAGGATTCTTGTTCTATTGCCCAGGCTAGAATGCAGTCTAAAAATGGATATTAAAAACCTCTTTTATGCCAATAATTGTGCTTAACAATGGAGACAGGAAGGAATAGGGGATGAAAATAACAAATAAGCAGCCAACCAATATTTTATTTAAACCTGTGAAATGCTATGCCGTTGCTGAGGAGTGATTTACTTCCAATTATGTGGTCACTTTTAAGATAGGTGTAATGTGATACTGAGAAAAATGTATGTTTTGTGGATTTGGGGTGGAGAGTTCTGTAAATATTTGTTAAGTTTACTTGTTCCAGGTCTGAGTTCAAGTCCTGGATATCCTTGTTAATTTTCTATCTCATTGATCTGTCTAATATTGACAGTGTAATGTTGAAGTCTCCCACATACATAAGTCTCCCAGATACATAAGGCAAGTCATTAAGAACTTGCCTTATGTATCTGGGTGCTCCTGTATTGGGTGTGTATATATTTAGGATCATTAGCTCTTCTTATCGCATTGATCATTTCACCACCATGTAATGTCCCTCTTTGTTTCTTATGGTCTTTGTTGTTTTAAAGTCTGTTTTATCAGAGACAAAAATTGCAGCTTCTGTGTTTTGTTTTGTTTTGTTTGCTCTCTGTTTGATTGGTAAGTCTTCCTCCATCCCTCTGTTTTGAGTCTTTGTGTATCCTTGCACGTGAGATGGGTCTAGATACAGCATACCGATGGGTTTTAGCTTTTTATCCAATTTGCCTGTCTGTGTCTTTTGATTGGGGCATTTAGTTCATTTAATTTTAAGATTAATATTGATATATGTGAGTTTGATACTGCCATTTAATGCTAGCTGGCTGTTTTGCCCATTAGTTGATGTAGGTTCTTCATTATGGTGATGCTCTTTACCTTTTGGTATGTTTTTGGAATGGCTGATACTGGTTGTTCCCATCCATGTGTAGTGCCTCGTTCAGAAGCTCTTGTAAAGCAGGCCTGGTGGTGATGAAATCTCTGAGTACTTGCTTGTTCACAAAGGATTTTATTTTTCCTTCACTTATGAAACTTAGTTTGGCTGGATATGAAATTCTAGTTGAAAGTTCTTTTCTTTAAGGATGTTGAATGTTGGCCCCCACTCTCTTCTGGCTTGTAGGGTTTCTGCTGAGAGATCTGCTGTGAGTCTGATGGGCTTCCCTTTATGGGTAACCCGACCCTTCTCTCTGGCTGCCCTTGGCATTTTCTCCTTCATTTCAACCCTGGTGAATCTGACGATTATGTGCCTTGGGGTTGCTCTTCTTGAGGAATATCTTTGTGGTGTTCTCTGTATTTCCTGGACTTGAATATCGGCCTGCCTTGCTAGGTTGGGGAAGTTTTCCTGGATAATATCCTGAAAAGTATTTTCCAGCTTGGATTCATTCTCTTCGTCACATCCAGGTACACCTATCAAACGTAGATTAAGTCTTTTCATATAGTCCCATATTTCTTGGAGACTTTGTTCATTCCTTTTTACCCTTTTTTCTTTAATCTTGCCTTCTCATTTTATTTCATTGAGTTGATCTTTGACCTCTGATATCCTTTCTTCTGTTTGGTCAATTCGGCTGTTGAAACTTGTGCATGCTTTGTGAAGTTCTCGTGTTGTGTTTTTCAGCTCCATCAGTTCACTTATATTCCTCTCTAAGTTGTCCATTCTCGTTAGCATTTCGTCAAATCTTCTTTCAAGGTTCTTAGTTTCTTTGCATTGGGTTAGAACATGTTCTTTTAGTTCACAGAAGTTTCTTATTATCCACCTTCTGAAGCCTGACTCTGTGAGTTCATCACACTCATCCTCCGTCAAGCCTTGTTCTCTTGCTGATGAGGAGCTGTGATCCCCTGTAGGAGGAGAGGCATTCTGATTTCCTGTGTTCTCAGCCTTTTTGCACTGGTTTCTTCCCATTTTTGTGGATTTATCCACCTGTCCTCTTTGTAATCGCCGACTTTCAGATTGGGTCTCTGAGTGGACGTCTGGCTTGTTAGTGATGAAGTTTTTTCTGTTTCTTAGTTTTCCTTTGGCGGAAGCCCCTTCCCCACAGAGCTAGGCCTTCCTGGATTCAGCTGTGCTTGCTCTCAGTCTTCAGCGCTTCCAATTGCTGTTCTCCTTGTGGGGATGGGACCAGCTGAGCCTGACTAAAAGGGCACCCAGTCCCATATACCCCACACCGAGAAGTGCTGCGCCGGGGCACTGGCAAAACAGCCACGCTGGCCAAAAGAGTCACGCTGGCGAGCTGTGGGGCTCCTCCGCCGGGAATCTCCCAGTTTGTAGGCAACAAAAATTTGTCTGAAATTGTGGCATCCACTCGCTCTCTGCGCTTTCACTGGGAGCTACAATCCTAAGCTGCTGCTAATTGGCCATCTTGGACCTCTCTCTAAACCATTTTTCTTATATTAACCATTAGTTATTCATGAAGAAGACATTAAACTTACTTTTTTAAAAAATATGTTCTTTTTTAAAAAGCAAAATTTGGCCAGGTGCAGTAGCTCACACCTGTAATCTCAGTACTTTGGAAGGCCGGGGCAGGTGGATCTGGATCATGAGGTCAGGAGTTTGAGACAGCCTAGCCAAGATGATGAAACCCCGTTTCTACTAAAAAAAAAAAAATTAGCCGGGCATGGTGGTAGGCACCTGTAATCCTAGCTACTTGGGAGGCTGTGGCAGGAGAATCACTTGAACCCCAGAGGCGGAGGTTGCAGTGAGCTGATATTGAGCCACTGCACTCTAGTCTGGGCAACAGAGTAAGACTCCGTCTCAAACTGGGCGCACTGGCTCACGCTTGTAATCCCAGCACTTTGGGAGACTGAGGCCGCTGGATCACGAAGTCAGTTCAAGACCAGCCTGGCCAAGATGGTGAAACGCCATGTCTATTAATAATACAAAAATTAGCTGGGTGTGGTAACAAGTGCCTATAATCTCAGCTACTCAGAAGTCTGAGGCAGGGGAATCGCTTGAACCCAGGAGACAGAGGTTGCAGTGAGTCAAGATCGTGCCACTGCACTCAAGTCTGAGAGACAGAGCAAGACTTCGTCTCAAAAAATAATAATAAAATAAAAATACAAAAATTAGCCAGGCACAGTGGCAGGCACCTGTAATCTCAGCTACTTAGGAGGCTTAAACCTGGGAAGCAGAGCTTGCAATGAGCCGATATTTTGCCACTGCACTCCAGCCTGGGTGACAGAGTAAGACTGTCTCAGGGGAGAAAAAAAAAAAAAAAGCAAAATTTAAGAATTCAAACAAAATGTTACATAAGCAATTTTTATCCATTTTTGATGTTATAACATTGTGTTCCACAAAGTTTGTTGTGAAACCAGGGCAGTGGTTTGTTTGTTTTCTTTTTTGAGAAGGAGTGATTCTCATGCCTCGGCCTTCCAAGAAACTGGGATTATAGGCATGGGCCACCACTCACGGATAATTTTTGTATTTTTAGGAGAGATGGGCTTTCATCATGTTGGCCAGGCTGGTTTGGAACTCCAGGCCTCAGGTGATAGACCCGCCTCAGCCTCTCAAAATGCTGGGATTACAGGCGTGAGCCATGGCACCTGGCCAGAGTTTGGTTTTTTATGTATCACTTTGTGTTCTATTTTTCTGGTTTTTTGTTTGTATACATATCTATACATACCTAAGTATCATTATGTACTATTATGTACTAAAATATTTTTCTTTTAGAAACATATTTTGAGGCCAGGTGCAGTGGCTCATGCCTGTATTCTCAACAATTTGGGAGGTCGAGGCTGGAGGGCTGCTTGAACTCAGGAGTTCAAGACTGCAGGGAGCTGTGATCCTGCCTCTGCACTCCAGCCTGGGTGACAGAGGGAGACTGCAGCTCTAAAAAAATAAAAAATAAATAACTTTTTAAAAATATTTAACTCATAGAATGCTTTTCCTTATTACATAATGAAAATAATTTAAATGATGTGCATTATTTATTAGATGATAAAATACCAAATTTATGGTATGTATTATTAGCATTTTAAATATTTATTTATTCTATGAATATTTTAAATTTATTTTTAAAAGGCTTAAAATATAACATTCAGTAAAACATATTTATATAAAATAAAATACATGTCAACACTTTTTATATTTTTTTATTACCACACACAAATGATGAAATAATATTTTAAATTCCTCATGGGTTTAAGAGATTGCTTAATACTGTGAAAGAGGTTTTCAGGATAAGATATGTTAGGAAACCCTACTCTAGGTCAAGGCCTCACCAACTTTTTTCTGAACCTGGGGTAAAACTGGATTTCTTCCCCATTTTTCCACTTATTTGAATAACTTTGTCTTTACATTTCTTGGCGTAATTCCTTCACAGAAGCTCATACAATGCTAGACACATGTTAGGCATTCAATGCATAATGAAATTGATTACTTTCAATTTAAGGAAGATCTAACTTGTTCCAGAAAGGATTCAAACTGGCAACAACAACCAAAAAATGGATTGCACACACACACACACACACACACACACACACACACACTCTTACACACACACATTCATAAACATTAGTCTTTTCATAACATGCAAATCAATTAGATATGTCTGTTTCTTTAAAATATTGGACATTAAAAATGCATCTTGAACCAAGTTGTAGAATTTTGATGACTGTTAAAACTCAGTGATGTGTTTATGAGGGTTTATTATATTATTGTTTCTATTTTTGCATATCATGACATTTTCATAATTAAAGTATAAAAGTAACATAAGAAGGTAAAGTGAATATTTCACATGTAAAAATAAAAGACTTTTTTCAACAAGAAACAAAAAAATTTATAAAACAAAACAACCATCTTCATATAGTTCTCTTCTTAAAGGCTCTGTTGAAATTCTTGAACAAAATTTAGTATTTAAACTGCAAAAAGAAGGGTCAGGCACAATGACTCATGCCTGTAAGCCCAACACTTTGAGAGGCTGAGGCAGGAGGATCACTTGAGTCGAGGAGTTCAAGATCAGCTTAGGCAACATAGCGAGACCTCCGTTTCTACAGAAAATAAAAATAAAAATCAACCAGCCATGGTGGCGTGAGCCTGTAGTTTCAGCTACTGCGGAGGCTGAGGGAATCGAGCACAATAATTCAAGGTTAAAGCTATGATGGCACCACCGGACTCCAGCCTGGGTGACAGAGTGAGACCCTGTCTCAAAAAGTAAATAATAAAACTGCAAAACAGCCGTGAAAATGCCACCATTCGCATGATTAATAGCTAAGCCTTCTTTGCCAACAGACTGTTGCAACTGCTTTCTTGAATACGAAGAAGGCCACAGTGTTTCTTAGGCATATTTAAATAAACAAAAGTTCTTTTTCTTTTTCCTTTTTACCAAGGCCCCAGGCATAGATGGTTGTTTGAACAAAATGTCATTTTTAGGACTCTTCTGCCCAATCCCCCACCAATGTCTTGAAGATTAAGTGTAATATTTTGAAACGGAAATACTAGTAGCCTTTTTGACTTGTCTTGGCTATATAGAAGCAAAATCTTCAAGGATTATCTGAAATTATTTTCTTTCATTGAAAAAAATAAATTTTTTTAAACTCCCTTGGTAAAGTAGGGTTTCAAAAAAATAACATATCATAATTAATTTGTGCTAAGTCTTATAGCTAAAAAATTTGCCAATTTTTTTTTTTTTTTTTTTTTTTTTTTTAAAAAAAACGGGGTTTCACCAGGCTGGTCTTGAACTCCCGACCTCAGGTGATCCGCCCACCTTGGCCTCCAAAGTGCTTGGATTACAGGCGTGAGCCACCACGACCGGCCCAAGCTTTTTTTTTTTTTTAACAAAGGATGGAAGAAAGAGGGTTAAAACAAACAACAAAACCTATTACTTTCTGCCTTCCATGACTTTCCCCTCCCACATAAAAAAAAAATGTGGTTTTTTAAAGAAAGAACAGAGAATGGTCTGAATTCTTAAAGTGAAGGATTGAGACAATTATTATGGGTAACTTTTTGACATTCTATCATATTCTTTAAATTATTATTATAAGAATTTTTAGGCCAGGCGCAATGGCTCATGCCTGTAATCCCAGCACTTTGGGAGGCTGAGGTGGGCGAGTCACAAGGTCAGGAGTTCGAGACCAGCCTGACCAACATGGTGAAACCCCATCTCTACTAAAACATAAAAAAATTAGCCGGGCATGGTGGCACGCACCTGTAATCCCAGCTACTCAGGAGGCCAAGGCAGGAGAATCGCTTGAACCCAGGAGGTGGAGGTTGCAGTGACCCTAGATTGTGCCACTGCACTCCAGCCTGGGCAACAGAGCAAGACTTTGTCTCAAAAAAAAAAATAAAGAATTTTTATTGCATACATACTGTAATGTCAGAAACATACTAGCTACCTGTAATATATTATCTCATTTAATTCCTTCATCAGCTCTGCTAGGTAGATGTTCTGAAACTCAACTTACAATTGATGAAACTGAAGCCCAGAGAAATTTGCTGAAGGTTACATAGCAAAGTATCAAAGCCAAAATTAAAGTCTAGTCTGTGTAAATCCACGCTAACAAGGTCTAATGACATAAATCAGCTGCCCTGCTTCAATGAAAAAAACAATTTGTAGCTTCAAATCCCATGTCTGTCACTTGTTTTGATATTGTCTCAACAGATATTTTATTTCTCTTTGCTTATTAAAAGACCAAAACAATCTATCTGGGTGTTTAATTTGTCCATGAAATCTATGAACCATTTATCCCCTGACTCATACATTAAAAACTGGGTTTTTCATTTTTTCCCATGATTTTAATTATTTGCTCAAAATTTAGCATCTTATCACTCGTGTATGCCCTTGACAATATCTTTTTTTTTTTTTAGAAAAAGAGAGAAAAGGAGAAAGAAAGAAAGAAAGAAACAGCAAAAGAAAGAAAAAAAGAATGAGAGAAAGAAAGAGGAAGAGAAAGAGGGAGAGAGAATGGGATTCTTGTTTTATTGCCCAGGCTAGAATGCAGTTTAAAAATGGGTATTAAAAACCTCTTTTATGCCAATAATTGTGCTTAACAATGGAGACAGGAAGGAATAGGGGATGAAAATAACAAATAAGCAGCCAACTAATATTTTATTTAAACCTGTGAAATGCTATGCAATTGCTGAGGAGTGATTTACTTCCAATTAT
>PVKP010039538.1:0-20229 GCA_004027715.1 Plecturocebus donacophilus
GAAGGAAGGGAGGGAGGATGGAGGGAAGGAGGGAAGGAAGGAAAGAAGGAAGGAAGGGAGGGAGGGAGGGGAGGAGAGGGGAGAGGGGATAGAGAGAAAGAAAGAGAAAGAGAGTACAAACCCAAAGGCTTATAAATCATTCTATTATAAAGACACATGCACACGTATGTTCATTGCAGCACTGCTTACAATCGCAAAGACTTGGAACCAACTCAAATGCCCATCAATGACAGACTGGATAAAGAAAATGTGGCACAAGTATACCATGGAATACTGTGCAGCCATAAAAAAGGACGCATTCATGTCATTTGCAGGGACATGGATGAATCTGAAACCGTCATTCTCAGAAAACTGACACAAGAACGGAAAACCAAACACCACATGTTCTCACTCATAAGTGGGTGTTGAACAATGAGAACACATGGACACAGGGAGGGGAGCATCACACACTGGGGTCTGGTGGGGGGAAATAGGGGAGGGATAACATTAGAAGAAATACCTAATGTAGGTGACGGGGGATGGAGGCAGCAAACCACCATGGCATGTGTATACCTGTGTAACAATCCCGCACGATCTGCACATGTACCCCAGAACTTAAAGTATAATGAAAGAAAGAGAGAGAGAGAGAGAGAGAGAGAGAGAAAGGGAAAGTAAACTTGACTGTGTTCGTTATTGAGCACTTACCAGTTGCTGCCACTTTGCCCAGGGCTCGAGAGGACAATGAGGACCCTGCTCTGGGGGCTGCTGTTGCAGGTCATCATATTTCAGTCTCATGACCAGCCTGGAGCAGGTGTCACTGTCCCCATTTTACAGAGGAGGAAACAGACTCAAAGACGTTCCTTGACAAGGTCACCTGGTCAGTGTGTGTTGGAGGCCAGACTCCAACCCAGGTGTTCCAGCCCCGAGGTAGCACTGTACACCTCCCTGCTTGTCATCTGTGCGTTTGCCATCGTGCATTTGTCATTGGTGTATTCTGGGATCCCAGGCACCATCCATCTGTGGGGCTCAGACTCGGGCTGCCTAGCCAGACAGGGCACAAGATGAGCTCACCACCAACCCCCTCTAGCTCAAGAGGAGGCTCAGTCACTGAGTGACTTGGTCAGTCACATTAGGTCCCCCACAAATTAGGGAGAAAGTCCAGCGCTGGAATGCAGTTGGCGTGACACCTAGCTACTGATCTTTCCAGAACAATCACCGCCTTTGCCCTAACGAGGCTCCAAGACTTTGGAAAGAGCAAGTCTGATTCTCCCGTTCCATGTGTCTGAGCTCAGAACCACTTTGACACTCCTAGACCACTCCGTCCCCACAGCGATGAGGGAGACAGGCAGGGTTCCCACGCTCACAAGGTGCCTCTGTCCTGGGGGGAGAACTAATTTCAGCTAGCACTAAGTGCCCAGGAGAGAACAGTGCAGCCATCTGAGAAGAAGGAGGGGTGCTCAGGGGTCTGGGAAGCCCTGCTCCCCTCAGAGGTGACACTGAGCTGAGGACCGGGGACCCACCTGGGCATCACGGGAAGAGCCGGGATGGCGACCCCGATGCAGGAGCTGGATGTTCCAGGAGCAGCAATTGCCAGGCTTGATTTATATTCACAGTCGGATGGAAAGTCGCTGGGGTGCTTTAAGCAGTGGAGTGAGATTATTGGCATGTTTACGACCAGAATTCTGGCCACGGTGAGGACAGGCTCAGGAAGCCACTTAGGAGGCTACTCCTCCCAGGTCCAGAGAGAGGCCGTGGTGGCTGGGAGCTGGCAGGCGACAGAGGAGGAGAGAATGGAGGGAAACCTGCAGGGACTCATCCGCCACTCCCCGGCGCCTCCCACCCGCCTTGCACTCACCCCGCTGAGTGACCCACTGTTGAGAAGTGTTAAGTGTATGAATGTGGAGAAATGCTGAGTGTATGATGGAACATATTGTTTGCCAGGAAGAATGATGGCAAGGAAAACTTAGCCACCCCCCAAGTAGAAAAATACTTGGAGCATTCCATAGCGGCAGGACGATGCATAAATATCATACACCTGTTAAAACAATTATTTAAGCCACCAGACCCTGCCCCCCGTGGCTCCCTCGTGGAGAATACTTTTTAGGTTGTTTGTGATCAGTGATAAGTGGGCACCAGCTGACTACCTGGTGTGTTTTGAGAAAATACTGAACACCTGTTTATTAGTAACGACCACCTGTTCAGAGAGAATAACTGCATGGGTCAAGGTCTACTGGGGCCCTCAGCCCAGAATGCTGCCAGCCCCTGAGGCTCTCAGCTCGAAAGGCTGCTGGCCCCCCGGATAGACCCACTTTGCTGTTCTCTCTGGGTGTCTGCCTCTCAGTTCCTTCAGCACCACCTGGGTGGGGGGGTTCTCTACAGCTGAGCTGGATCTCAGTAACCCACATCAGGGACTTGGGCTCCAGTGCCAGGGAAAGACATGAGAGAGTGCAGACAGCAAAGGAGAACAGGCTGGCTTCTTGTGTCATGCCCTGAGGGAAGAAGGCGGCACAGGATGTCTTCAGAAGCCACAGAGTTGACGTCAGCAGTACCCACGGAGGAAGCCAAAGGCTCAGAAGGCGTGGGGGCATGAACGGCTGATGGCAGCGCTGTTGCTGAGGCCCCCACAGGCGCCACAAGACCGACCGGGCCACATGCAGATGGTTGGGCTCAGCATCCGACACTCGGGTCCATCAGGCCAACAGTAGACACTGTCCAGGGCTGAGAAAACTAACGATTGTTCACAACGCTAGGACCCTGCGCACGCCCAGCCTTGCTCCCTTGTCAGCTTCCCTTCTCCCAGCTCCAGCCGGAATCATACCTGCTGCCTGCTCTTAGGGACCTCACAGCCCGATGGGGGCACACAGGTGAACAGAGAGTGACATTAGGGAAACAGTTATCCCAGAGAGGTGCCTGGAGCTAAGGAAGGGAGGGCTGCTGCCCAGGGGACACCCTTCAACTATCCTACTGGGTAATAGAGACAGTCATGGTCACAAATGCCCTGAACATCTACCGCGGGCGAAGCGTTGTTCTAGCTGGAAGAGCTCACTGAACTTCACAGCATCTGTACAGAGAAGGTATTGTTTTCCCCAAGTTAAAGATGGGGAAGGCAAAGGCACAAGGGGGTTGAATAATTACCTCGGGGACTCAGAGCCCCACTCTCCCACATGCTGGCCATGAGACACCTCACCTTCACCCTGACCTCTCCGTTTCTCAAACTGCCTGAGAAATGGGACAAGCAGCATCTGCCTTAATGAGAACTGATTTGAAATGCTGATTCCTGGGCCCCACCCAGACCAGAAACTCTGGGGTAGGGCCCAGGAATCTGTTTTAACATGCCCTCCTGTGCTCCGGCACACCCCCAAGTTTGAGAAGCACTGTGCTAACCCAGTGGCTCCAGGCCCAGGCTGCTCGTCAGAATTGCATGAGATTTGGAAAACTCCTGCTCCCTGGGTCTGCTTCTGCCTTGGGCTCAGTGCGGGTAGAGCTCGATTGTTCCATCTTCTCTAAACTCCCACGTGATGCCAATGTGCGACCAGCAGGGCAGGCTGCCCCATGGCCTGGCTTTTCATCAGAATTCATGAGAGAAGGCCAAACGCCCAGCACATAGTAGGACTCCAATACCTGGTACCTTTCATGAGAGGGATGTGGGGCCAGGTGAACCCCAGTCCAAGCCTTCTGGCTTCAAGAGCCCCACTTGCCTCCACATTCCACAGCAAGGCTCCTAATCTAAAGAGAAGAGGTACTCTGTCTTTCCAACTGTCAATCATACCACTTGCTCATTAGAAGTCCCAGGCTTTTCTGAATTACTGAAGGTCTCTAGTGATAATATTTTAATTTATCTTTATAAATGTGACAAAGCTCAAATTGTGCAGCTCCCCAAGCGGGGTCTGCCTCAGATGTCAAGGATCCATGCTGAGGCTCGCTGGAAGCACCGCGGACCCGGCAGGAGGGAGGGCTGCGGGGACAGCCTGGTGGTTTGCTGGACTCCCTGGAGCGGAAGCCCCTGGGCTGGCCCTGAGCAAGATTCTGAAGTTTTGTACCTGCTGTCAGGGCAGAAAGGCAGTAGTGACCTGCAGAGAAATCTCCTAATGACTTTTAGCAAACAGAAAAGGGCAAGAGGGGATGGCTTTAAGCAAGCAGGATCAAGCTGATGATCTCATTATCAGGTTGTCAGGGGAAAGAGCCAGACAGTGGCGATGGCGGGTCGGGACTTTAACTCGAGGCAGGAGCCAAGTCTGAAGTGGAGACTGAAAGGAAGCGTGTATCTGCTTGTGGAGGAAGGAAAGACCCCTGCGGGAAACAGAAGTTGCTACTGGCCACCTCCAATCAGAAGACGGAGGGCAGGCCCGGGGTCAGGGGGAGCTCAGCAGTTCTTAGAGGGGTTGTTGCGTTTTCATGGAGGCAGGGACTCCTAATCGCTTGGACATCCTCTCTGTGGACCAGCCCAGCCCCTTGATGTGTGAGAGGTTAATGCACCACAAAAGGGTCGGTTCCTTCCTTCCATTCACTAAATATTTGCTGAGCACCTGCTATGTGCCTGGCACTGCTCTGGGCCCTGGGAGAGATGGCAGGAAACAACTAGACCAGATCTCTGCCCTCATGGACTCACACCGTGGTGGGGACACAGACAAAAGGCAAGGAGAAGCAGCACTCGCCGCCTCCAGCTGGACAGGTGCCCTGGGCCGGGAATTGCGGGTAGCAGGACCACGGAGAGCCATGAGTCACCTAGATGGTCACTGAAAGCCTCCCGAAGAAAGTCGCCTCGGAAGCTGAACCTAGAAGGACAGACAGTGTTTAAGGAATTGGGGAAGAGATGGTGGAAACGGTTGCAAACCAGCCGCTGCAGACACTGGAAGACAGGCAGCACCGGGGCCTCCGAGGACCTGGAGAGACAGCTGCAGGGCAGCAGAGTGCAGCGTGTGGCGCAGGGAGTGAACACCAAGGCTCCCCAGGTCTGCCCAGCGCCCACTGAGGCGTCAGGGGTCCCGGGCCCTGCGGCAGGCACTTGGAAGCCAGGAGGTGATCAGAACCAGTCCCCTTCCTCTAGGAGGTTAACACCAGGTGAGGGCGACAGGCAGGTCGATATGATGCCATGTGGGGGCAGCACAGATGCCGAAGCCTCCCCAGCTTGGGCGGGCCAGGGCCCTCTCCACTCCGGTGCCGCGGAGCTCGCTCACCTGCTCTTCCCCCATGAGAAGGAGGGTGGGCTGCATCATCACCTCCTTCTTATAGAAGAAACAGGCACAGCACCAAGAGGCACGGGGACTCGCACAAGTCCCAAAGCCAGCAGGGGTCATCAGCAGGCCCTGTACCCCGTCCCTCCAGCCGAACAACCCCTGCACTTCCCCCATACACCCACAGGCTCCCGAGGGCTAACAGGGGCCTGGGAGACCAGCAGCCCGAGCCCCACTCCATGCCCGGCCCCCACCTCAACTTTCTCCTGCATCAATCCTCACCCACCCCACTGGGCTAGGATGATTCTAAACACCGCCCACACCTGGGGAGACTGAGGCAGAGCTGTGACTGTGACCCACCAGCTCTGCAGCACACAGGCATGGGCCCACGCTGAACCCCACTGCTCCCTGGCTCTCTGTGCACACAGATAAAGTCCGTGGGAAAGGAGGGTGAGGGCAGCAGCCAGCTCTGGCCAATGTAGGTGGGAGGCAGGGAATGATTGCTCCTCCCACCAATCAGACACTCCTCTTCTCACCGGGCGGGTGGGAGCCCACTCGTGCTTAGAGGGAGCCCTCAGCACCTTGGAGCCTGATCCAACATGGTCCTCTCCTGACGGGCACCGGGGCGGTCTGGGGAAAGTGGCCCATGGCTGGAAAGGGGCAGATCTTTAGGATGAGAGTGCTGACTACAGCCTTGCAGGCGGTCCTAAGGGGAGGTAACAACACCCGCCTGGAGGCGGCTGTAAGGGCTGCAACATACTCGCTCAGAGGCTGTGTTCATTCATTTATACCACAGACTGGTAATGCGTAAAGAACCGGCCAGGTGCAGTGGCTCCTGCTTGTAATACTAGCATTTTGGGAGGCTGAGGTGGGAGGATCACTTAGCCTAGGGGTTCAATACCAGTCTAGGCAACATGACAAGACCCCATCTCTATAAAGTATTTTAAAAATTAGCTGGGCATGGTGGCACATGCCTGTAGTCCCAGCTACTCAGGAGGCTGAAGTGGGAGGATCTGCTTGAGCCTGAGAGGTTGAGGTTGCAATGAGCCATGATTGTGCCACTGTACTCCAACCTGGGCTAAGGAGTGAGACCCTGTCTCAAAAATTAAAAAAAAAAACACAGAAATTAATTTCTCACAGTTCTAGAGTCTGCAAAGTCCAAGATAAAGGCCCCAGCAGGACTGGTGTCTGGTGAGGGCTGCTTCCTGCTTCCATGATGGTGCCCTCTTGAAGGACAAACACAGTGTCCTCACTTGGCAGAAGAGAGGGAAAGGTTGGAAGGGCAAGAGAGTGCACCCTTCCACTTCGAACCCTTAATAAGAGTGCTAATTCCATTATCATCTCCCAAAGGCCACTCTGCATTGCATTGAGAATTGCATTTCAGCGTGAATTTTGGAGGGGACACTATCATTCAACCACAGCAGAAGGTGTTGTGAGGGCAATAATGACGCCAGCATGCAAAGTGTTTGTTCTGTAGATGAAAGCACCCATCACAGCCAGTGTGTCATCAGTATTTCTTGAGAAAATAAATGAGCTCACCATGATGCTTAGGAGAGAGGCTGAACTCAGGTCCTGGCCCTGCAGGAAATGAATCACTGAATGTCTCTGTGCCTCAGTTTCCTCATCTGATCAATGAGAATGATGAAGGCACCTGGGTTGTAGGTTGTCATGCAGATGAGTGTCTGTGTAATGCTCAGAAGAACTCCTGGAAGGCATTGACTGTGTTGTGTGCTGCAGGGGGGTCTTCACATGGAACTAGGATGAGATGACCCACAGCAAATCCCCTTTGCATCACACAACCTCGTCTATGCAATGACAGTCCATGGCGGTCTATTCTGAAGTCTCAGTCCAGTCCCCCGATGTACCTTGCTGTGATACAGTGTGTATTCATTCACAAGGCAAATGCTCCCCAAGGCTGGGGGCTGAGCAATGAGCCCCTCACCTGCCAGAGGAGCAGCCACCCGGTCAGCACACGTCACCTCTTCGGTCCAGAGGAGCAGCCGCCCAGTCAGCATATATCACCTACTTGGTCCAGAGGAGCAGCCGCCCGGTCAGCACACGTCACCTCCTCGGTCCAGAGGAGCAGCCACCCGGTCAGTACACATCACTTCCTCGGTCCCACGTGGGGGACTTCCAACTGTCTCCACTTGGCCACTTCTAGCTGTGTACTCCAGGCCTCAGTTCCCCCTTTGTTAAGTGAGAGGGTGGGTTACGTTAGGACTTTCATGGAACGTTAGTGTTGGGAGGCGCTCCCAAGAAATGTGCTGTTAGGAAAGACCACTGGCTCCATCACGCCTTTTATACAGTCATGTGACGTTTGCGTATTAAGGCCTGAAAAGTTCTACAATTTAAAAACCTGTTTGACTTTGATTAATTCCGTTGTCCCTCAACTCTTTGACCCTGTGGTTTTTATTTCTGCTTAACAGCTAGTAACACCCCAGAGAACACAGGCCATTATGGAAATATGTGCTGAGTATGGTAGAAGGAAGACAGAGGGAAGAATTTATTCGGCTGAAGTGTTGGCATCAGAGAAAAATATATTGGCGCAGGCCTTGAATGATGAGTGGGGGCCCAGGTGAGGTGAAACAGAGTGCAGCACACACAGGGACACGGGCAGAAAGGCGCGTGGTCCACACGGGGAGAGGCAAGTAGCCCCACTGCGCAGGGCAGAGCCACAGCCCCACAGAAGAGAGGGATGTAGACCCGAAGGCCACAGGTCTTGGGTACCAAAGGGTTTGTGCTTTATTCTGAGATCAAAGAGGACCTTCTTGGGATTTTACGAAAAGGAATGGCATGGTCAGATTTGTGGGGTGTTTTGGTTTTTTGGATTTCTTTTTGTTTTTGTTTTTGAGATGGAATTTTGCTCTTTGTTGCCCAAGCTGGAGTGCAGTGGCGCGACCTTGGTTCAATGCAACCTCCATCTCCCGGGTTCAAGCAATTCTCCTGACTCAGCCTCCTGAGCAGCTGGGACTATAGGCACGTGCCACCATGCCCAGCTAATTTTTGTATTTTTAGTTGACACGGGGTTTCACCACATTGGCCAGGCTAGTCTCAATCTCTTGACCTCGTGATCTACCCACATCGGCCTCCCAAAGTGCTGGGATCACAGGCGTGAGCCACCGCGCCCGGCCAGATTTGTGTTTTTAAAAGTTAATGCTGCCAGCTTCTGAAAGCTGGGAAGCATGGGGAGATGTGGAGAGGAGGAGATAGAGGTGAGTCTCCAGAACCACCTCTTGTGCAAAGTGAGAGACAGGGAGGAGTCAAACGCAACTCGGAAGTGTAGGAGGAACAATGTTGCCACTTCCCTGGGTCAGAAACAAGTCAAGGAGAAAGTGCCTGGTGCAACTTTGAACATGCCTCTGAGGGGTCTGTGGGACATCCTTGAGGCATGAGTCAGGATAGGCCAGGCTGGGCTGCAGTTGCAGATTAACCTCAAATCTCAGTGGTGTCACCCAAGCAAGTTTCACTTCACTCATTCACAAAGTCAGATGCAAATGCAAAGTCAGGTGGCCTCCTCCATCCTGTAGCTTTGCAATCTGGAGCAAGAGGCCTCTAAAGTCACATAACAGGAGAAGAGAGAGCTGCAGAATCACACAGGATGCTTTATAAGGATGGTTCCTAGAAGTTGCTTCATCCCTCACATCCCGGTGGCTAAAATCACATAACAGGAGAAGAGAGAGCTGCAGAATCACACAGGATGCTTATAAGGATGGGTTCTAGAAGTTGCTTCATCTCTCACATCCCAGTGGCTAAAATCACATAACAGGAGAAGAGAGAGCTGCAGAATCACACAGGATGCTTATAAGGATGGGTTCTAGAAGTTGCTTCATCCCTCACATCCCAGTGGCTAAAATCACATAACAGGAGAAGAGAGAGCTGCAGAATCACACAGGATGCTTATAAGGATGGGTTCTAGAAGTTGCTTCATCCCTCACATCCCAGTGGCCAGACCCAGGTTCATGGGCTCCACCTACAAGCAAGTCTGGGAGATGTGGGAGCACTTAGACATCTGGTGAGCCCTAGAGACCACAGACCATTATGGAAATACATGCTGAGTAAGGCAGAAGGGAGAGAGAGGGAAAAATTTATTCGCTTGAACAAATTTTCCTAAATTGTTGCCTTGCTATCAAGGCATCAGGAGGGAAGCTCAGGAGGCCTTTGGAAATGGTGACCAGGAGATTTTCAGGGCTTGGGACACAGATTTGGGCATGATTGTTGAATGAAGTCACCCAAGAAGAAAGCAGAGAAGGATGGGATAAAATGGGTAACACCATAACTTCCTCTGAGGTTATATTTAGAAACTTCCAGAGAATGACTCAAGATTTGTTTTTTTAAAAAACTCTTGTTTCCAAATATCTGATTATTTGTTGTCATATAGACGAGGCATCCAGATTTTTGCTGAATTTTTCAGTTTCCATATGGTTGCTTGGCATCGCATAGGAAGCTAAAAGTAACTGGCGAGTGTTTAAGTGCCAGGCCGTTCCGTGGTATTCTCACCGTGAATGGCCAAGGGCCTGACAATGATATATTTCTCTGAAGGAGAGATTTTCAAAGCCCTCAAGTTTAACAGACATTTTGAAAGAGACCTCACAGAATTCTTGCCCCTGAGATTCATTTTGGAAAGCAACATTTTTACCACCAAACTCTTGACTATGAAATTGATATTTTATTTAAATGTGTTGCACATTTATAATTTTTCACAATAAAATTTTGGTTGAAAATCATGGTTTCAGGGATTTCAGCTTGGGAGTCAATTAAAACTCCCTGTTTTACCTGAAAAGGGCTATAACAGCTTAATCAACACTGACAAATCAGCATGAGATATTTCTTCAAACTGGCTCTTGCAAGGTCCTTTCCAGCAACTGAAGTGTCACCAGTCTAAAATTCTAAGGGTCATGAGCCCTGGGACTGTGTCAGTTTTCATTTACCTCTGTATTTCCAGAGCTGCATGCAATGCTGGGCACATAGTGGGAACTCAGTCAGTATTTGTTGGATGGATGGATGAATAGATGGATGGATGGATAGGTAGATGGATGGATGAATGGATGGGTGGGCAGGTGGATGGATGGACGGATGGTTGGATAGATGGATGGATGGATGGGCAGCTGGATCGATAGATGGTTGGTTGGGTAGATGGATGGATAGATGGATGGATAGGTGGGTGGATGGATGGGCAGAAGGATGGATAGGTGGGTGGGTGGGTGGATGGATGGATGGATGGATGGATGGACAGTTGGATGGATAGATAGATGGATGGACGGATAGATGGTTGGATAGGTAGGTGGGTGGGTGGATGGATGGATGGATGTGCCTGTCATACTGAAAACTGGATGTGGACTCCTAAACTACAACTACTAATGCAATTTGGAAGATGGCGGGGAAAGCAATGTATTGGGAGTCAGGAGATCCAGGTTCCAGTGTCATCTCTCCATTGACTGAGGTTTGGGAACTTGGGAAAATCCCTTTCCCTATGGATGCTACCTCTTTTCTCCTCTACTAAATGAGGTTTCATCCAGCCCCAGGCTACCTTTTCAGCCTCATACAGAACCATTTCTCCCTTACCCTATCCTGCCAAGGACGCTTACCTTGCCCACCAGATTTCCCAATCAGGAATGTACTTCTGGACTCCCAGCTATGGCCAAGTGAGAAGGTTGGCAAATTCTCTCCCCAAAAGTCAGTTATAAAGCTGCACAAAATTGACAAAAAGCCATTTCCACACTCTGAAAATCATCCAACAATGTGCACCGATCTGAGAAGTGTTTATTCTTGAAAACTTCTGAATTCCAGGTGGAAACAGTGGGAGTTTGTAAAATTCTGGTCCAGGGCTGCTCCCATATTGCCCTCCCAGCTGGATAGACTTAGAGATTCTTTAGGGCAGGACAGGTCCTGAGGACCAGCAGCTGGTGGGAATCGCACAATTTGGAGCAAGAGGTGATGTTCATCCTAGTGGCAGTGTCAGCAAAAGTGACAATCTGACAGGCTGTGTGAATGGCTGAGGCTGTGTCTATACATAAAGGAGACTGGAAAGAATCCAAGCCAGCCATGATTTCTAGCTAGCTGACCCTAAGGCCATATGCATACACACAGGAAACACATGAACAGCCTAGTGAAAAGTAAAAGCCAGGCAGACTTGGAAACGGCTAGAATTACAAATGTGCTCCCCGACCTGTGTGCAGGGCCTTCACAGAATACAGAAGTCTTATTGAGGTGTTTGAGAATAACCTCTGATCAAACACTGACTGGCCTCTATACCATGGACACACAGGGACACAAAAGCCGAGCTTAAAAATAATTTTTTTTGAGATGGAATCTCACTCTGTCATCCAGGCTGGAGTGCAGTGACACTATCTCAGCTCACTGCAACCTCCACCTCCCGGGTTCGAGCAATTCTCCTGCCTCAGCCTCCCGAGTAGCTGGGACTACAGGTGCATGCCACCACACCCAGCTAATTTTTGTATTTTCAATAGAGAGGGGAGTTTCACCATGTTGGCCAGGCTGGTCTAGAACTCCTGACCTCAAATGATCCACCCACCTCAGCCTCCAAAAGTGCTGGGATTACAGGTGTAAGCCACCACCCCCAGCCAGAAATATATATTATTTAAAATCTGAGAATCAGCAGCTATACACAGCAAGGAAAATGAATTTCCTAGATTTAGCCCAGGCAAGTTACTAAACAGACAAATGAGCAGGCAACAAACAGTAACAACCTTCTTGGGGAAAATCAAAATCAAAATACAATATATTACCTAAAATGTCCAGTTTTCAACAACAAAAAAAGAGAAATGCAAAAAAAAAAAAAGGAACATATGACCTATATTCCACGGGCCAGAGGGAGGAAAAAGTAGTCTCTGAGGGTCTCCAGAAGTTGAATTTGGTAGCGAATAACTTCAAAGCAACTATTATAAATATAATCAAATAATTAACAGAAAGTATGACAATAATAAATCAATAAATAGAGAATCTGAATAAAGAGGTAGAAATAATATTTTTAAACCAAATGAAAATTTCAGAGTTGAAGAGTACACTAATGGGAAAAATTCACCAGAAAGCCTCAATGGCAGATTTGAGAAAGTAGAATAATCAGTGAGCACAAAGACAGAGCAATAAAAATTAACCGATATGAAGAAGAGAACAAAAGGGTGAAGAAAAATAAATAGAGCATCAACAGCCTGTAGAACATCAAGCAAGCCAAGGTTCCAGAGGAGAGGAGAGAAAGGGTTTACAAAAAATCCTTGAAGGAATCATGGCCAAAACATTTCCAAAACTGATGAAAAACTTTAATTCGAACATTTGAAAAAACTCAACAACCAAGTAGGTTAAATACACAGAGATATGCACCTAGACACATCATAATCAAACGGCTAAAAGACAAAGAGAAAATTGTGAAAGAAGCAATATAAAAACAATTTGTCATGTATTAGGGAACAGCAATGTGATTAACAGCTCACTTCTCATCACAGAAAAAAACAAAGGGCAGAAAACAGTAGAATGACATATTCAAAATGCAAAAAAAAAAAAAAAAAGGTTATCCAAGAAGTCTATATCCAATAAAACTATCCTCCAAAAATGAACGTGAAATAAAGGCATTCTCACATGAACAAATATTATTGGAATTCATTGTTAGCAGGCTTGCCTTTCAAGAAATACTGAAGAAAGCCCATGAGATCAAAAGAAAATGATAACAGATGGTTAGAAACTTAAATTCACAAGAAGAGATTTAAAGCATTAGAAATGGTAAATATTAGGCCAGGCGCAGTGGCTCACACCTGTAATCCCGGCACTTGGAGAGGCCGAAGTAGACGGATCACTTGAAGCCAGGAGTTTGAGACCGGCCTGGCTGACATGGTGAAACCCCGTCTCTACTAAAAATACAAAAATTAGCTGGGTGTGGTGGCATGTGCCTGTAGTCCCAGCTACTTGGGAGGCTGAGGCATGAGAATCGCTTGAACCTGGGAGGCGGAGGTTGCAGTGAGCCGAGATTGTGCCATTGCACTGCAGCCTGGGGGACAGAGGAAAACCCTGTCTCAAGAAGAAGAAGAAGGAGGAGGAAGAGGAGGAGGAAGAAGAGGAGGAGGAAGGAGAGGAGGAGGAGGAGGAAAAAGGGGAAGAAAGGAGAAGGAATTAATTAGAGTTAAAATAAAATACTCTGTAAATATATTTTCTCTTTATGTATCTTTACACTGTTCAGTTTATAACAGAAATATATAGATACAGATATTTAGATAACATATATATAATATATGTGTGACAATAATAGGACGAGGGGAAAAGAATGAAGCTGTATTGAGGCAAACTTCCTGCATTTGGTCAGAAGTAAGTTAATATTAATCTGACGTAGATTATGACAAGTTAAAACTATTTTGTAATCCTTAAAGAAACCATTAAGAAAATAACTCAAAATACAAGGTTTTTTTTTTAAAGAGGAATTAAAATGGGATACTAAAATACTTATTTAAAAGAAACAAAAGTAATGAAGAAGGAACAAAGGAAAAAGATTTTAAAAACAAGGGATATATAGAAAATGTAAAATGGTAAATGTAAGTGTAATGTAATATGAGGTACATTAAATGTGAATAGTCTAAACATGCCAATCAAAAGGCAGAGATTGCCAGACTACATCAACAAGTGATGTAACCATATACTATCTACAAGAGACATATCTTAAGACTCAAAAATGCAAATAGGATGAAAGTAAAAGGACTAGACAATAATATACCATGAAAAAATAAATCATAAGAGAACCTCTGCCCCTGGCCTAATGTTTACCATTTCTAATGCTTTGATTAAACAAAATAAACGTGTAGACAAGAATATTACTAGACACAAAGAAGAACATTTCATGATGATAAAAGAGTTAATACATCAGGAAGATATAAAAATTATAAATGTATACACCCTTAATAACAGTGCTTCAAAATATGTGACGCAAAAACTAATGGAATTAAAGGACAATAGTTAGAGATTTCAAATCCTACTCTCAATCACCGACAGAACCACTAGGTTAAGAAATCAGCAAAGATATAGAAAACATAAACACATTATTGGCCAAGCCGTTCTAACAAGCCTAGTGACTGCAGTATACACATTTTTTTCAAGCACACATAGACCATTCTCCAGGACAGAACATTGCTAGGCCTTAAAATGATCCTCACAAATGTAAACAGACTGAAATCATGCGAAGCACAACCTCCAGCCACAGTGAAATTAAATCATATCTTAACAACAGAAAGAAGTCTATGAAAGCCCAAATATTTCGAAAATGAGCAGCACATTTCTAAATAACTCAAGGGTCAAAGAAGAAATTACCAGAGAAATTACAAAATATTTTGAGGTAGATGAAAAATTCTAACAATATATGTATGGCACACAGCTAAGCAATGCATAGAGGGGAGTTTATACCTTTTAACACGTATGTCAGAGAAAAAGTTCTTAAATAGCTTAAGCTTCTACGTAAAGGAGCCAGAAAAAAAAAACAGCAAATGAAACAAAAAGCAAGCAGAAGAAAGAGGAAAGATTAGAACAAAAATCAGCGAATAGAAAACATAAAAGCAAAGGAGAAAATCAATGAAACCCAAAACTGATGCTTTGATTAGATAGACTGAGTCTTTAAAAAGATAACAAAATTGATCAACTTTTAGCTAGATGAGCCAAAAAAAAGGGAGAAAAGATACAAATTGCCAAAATCAAGCATCAAAAAAGGAACATCACTACCAATTATATGAAATTAAATGGTTTATAAGAGAATACTGTAAACAATGCAATACCAACAAATTAGACCACTTAGATAAATGAACACATTCCTGGAAATGCACAGATTACCAAATCTCACTCAAGATAAAATATAAAATCTGAATAGACTTGCAACAATATAAGGGAATTGAGTTAATAATTAAAAATCTCTCCACAATGAAAAACCAGATCCATATAGCTTCACTGCTGAATTCTATCAAATATTTAAAGAATCAATAATAATACCAATCCTTCACAGGAAAATAGAGGAGGAGGGAACACTTCTCACTCATTGTATGAAGATAGTATTATCCTAACCAAAGCCAGACAAAAGTATTCGAAGAAAACCGCAGATCAATATTTATCATTAAACAAATGCTAAAATTCTTAACAAAATATTAGCAGGCGGAATCCAGCAACGTATAAAAATAATTAGACACTATGACCAAGTGGGATTTATCCTGGAAATGCAAGCCTAGCTTAACACCCAAATATCAATTAATCTAATGCATCATATTAATAGAACAAAGGAGAAAAAACAAACGATTATCTCAAAGAAAATGCATTTTTAAAAATTCAGTAGCCATTGGCCGGGTGCAGTGGCTCACACCTGGAATCTCAGCACCTTGGGAGTTTGAGGCGGGTGGATCATCTGAGGTCAGGCATTCGAGACCAGCCTGGCCAACATGGTGAAACCCCATCTCTACTTAAAAAAAAAAAAAAAAAAAATTTGGCAGCCACCTGTAATCCCAGCTACTCAGGAGGCTGAGGCAGGAGAATCGCTTGAACCCAGGAGGTGGAGGTCGCAGTGAGCCTAGATCATGACACTGCACTCCAGCCTGGGCAATAGAGCAAGACTCCATCTCAAAAAAAAAAAAAAAATTCAGTAGATATTGCCTTGTTTTTTTTTTTTGGGTTTTTGTTGTTGTTGTTGTTTTTTAACTCTCAATAAACTAGGAATAGAAGGAAATTTTCTCAGCCTGGAAAAGGGCATCTACAAAAAAACCCATAGCTAAGATTACACTCAATGAAGAAAAAAGACTGAAAGCTTTCCCCCATGTGACCAGAAACAAGGCAAGGATGTCCACTCTCACCACTTTTATTCAACAAACTACTAGAGGTGTAACTAGGGCAATGTGACAAAGTAATAAAAAGTATCAAGACTCAAAACAAAGAGTTAAACTATTTTTACTCATAGATGACATGATCCTTAATATAGAAATTCCCGAGATCCATTTTAAAAACTCACAGAATAAACAAGTTTCATAAGACTATACAAGATCGATATGCAAAAACCAATTGTATTTCTATATACTAGCAACAAGCAATTCAAAAGTAAAAAAAAAAAAAAATTCCATTCACAATAGCATCAGAAAGAATAAAATGCTTAGGGGAAAATTTAACAAAACTGCAAGTTCTTCTTTACTGAAATCTACCAAACACTGTTGAGAGAAATTAAAGATGATAAAAATAAATGTAGGAACATTCCATGTTCATGGACTGGAAGATTCAATATTGTCTAGATGGCAAATTCACCACAAAGTGACCTATAAATTCAATGTGATCCCTATCAAAATGCTATTGAACCTTTTTATAGAAGCTAGTAAGCTGATCCTAAGTTTTATATGGAAAGGCAGGACATGTAAGATTTATACTCCTTGGTCTCAATCTTACTATTATGCCTCAATAATCAAGACAGCGGAGCATTCATGGAAGGATAGATGTGTAGATTGCCAGAACAGAATTGTAACAGAATTACAAACATTACGGGTAATTAGTTTTTGACGAAAGTGCCAAAACAATTCAATGGGAAAAGGATACACTTGTATCCAGAATATATGAAGAACTCTTAGAACTTAAGATTAAAAAAAATTAAACATGAGGAAAATAATCAAATAGACACTTCACTGAAGTAGACCAATGTAAATGGCTACTAAACACAGGAAAGGAAGCCAGCATTGTTAGTCATTAGGGAAATGCAAATTAAGACCAAAACAGGTTGCTAGCACACATCCACTAGGGTGACTATCATGAAAAAGACAACGTGAAAAAGATACAAAGAAACTAGAAGTTCGTATGTGGCTGGTGGGAATGTACAATGGCACAGCCGCATTGGAAAAAAAAAAAAACCGTTTCTAGGCCAGGCGCTGTTGTTCACGCCTGTAACCCCAACACTTGGGAGGCCGAGGCGGGAGGATCACTTGAGGTCAGAAGTTCAAGACTGGCCTGGCCAACATGGTGAAATCTTGTCTCTACTAAAAATAAAAAAATTAGCTAGGCGACAGTGGCATGTACCTGTAAACTACTCGGAAAGCTGAGGCAGGAGAATCGCTAGAGCCTGGGAGGCAGAGGTTTCGGCGAGCAAAGATCATGCCACTGCACTCCAGTCTGGGCAACAAAGTAAGACCCTGTCTCAAGAAAAAGAAACAAAGCAAAACTTCGTGTCTTTAAAAGTTGACTTGAACTTTGCACAACATAGTCAACATCTCTTATTTTTTATTTTTATTATTATTATTTTTTTTTTTTTTTTTTTGAGATAGAATCTCGCTCTGTCGCCCAGGCAGGAGTGCAGTTGCACAATCCTGGCTCGCTGCAGCCTTGACCTCCCAGACTCAAGCAATCCTCCCACCTCAGCCCCTCAAGTAGGTGGGGCTGCAGGCACGTGCCACAATGCCCAGCTAGTTTTTATTATTTTCTGTAGAGACAGGGTCTCACTATGCTGCCCAGGCTGGTCCTGAACTCTTGTACTCAAGCAGTCTTCCTCCCTCAGCCTCCCAAAGTGCTGGGATTACAGGTGTGAGCCACATCTCAAGCCTTACTCTCCTCATCGATTAAATGGCATGATGATAATAGTACCCACATCACAGGGGGGTGAGAGCAGTTTCGCTCCTAAGACTCTCCCCAAGAGAAATATGACACATATCCACACACAGACTTGCATGTGAGTGCTCATCGCAATATGACTCACAGCAGCCAAAAACTGGAAACCATCCGAATCCATCAACTGAGGAATAGATAAATAAAAAGTGGCAGACGGATAAAATGAAATTCTGTTTATCAATCAAAAGAAATGAGTAACAGATCCATGCCACAGCACACATGAACCTCAAGAAAACCAGTCACAGAATACTACATATTGTGTGACTTCATTTATTTGAAACGTCCAGAAAAGGCAAATTCATAGAAACAGGAAGCAGGTCAATGGTTGCCAAGGGCTGGGCGTGGGAACTGTGAGTGATGGCAAGGATGCCAAGTTGGGGGATGGATGTGTTCCAAAACGGGACGTCAGCAGGGGTGTGCGAATCCATAAACTGACTAGACACCATTGAACGATCCCCTGAAAATGAGTGATTTCATGCTGCATAACTTATACCTTAATAAAGCTGCCTTTTTTCTTAAGAAAGCAATGTGCTTTGGGCTTTTATTGTTTGTTCATTCGGCTGCCATTTCTTGAGTGTCTAGGCCATGCCAGCTCCATGCTAGCAGCTGGGGGTACAAGGCTGAAATAATAGCGCAAGTGGCTAATGATGGCTGAAACATCACTCTGTGTCTCCTGTTTTCCTTCCCTTACCCTCGTCAGCACTCATCTCCCTGTGAGGCGGGGATGGTCACTGTCAGTCCATTTCACAGATGAGAAGAGTAAGGCTCGGTGGAGTCCAGTACGTTGTGCAAAGTCACATGAGCTGCTACATGTAAGAGTTGAGCTTTGAGGCCAGGCGCGGTGGCTCACACCTGTAATCCCAGCACTTTGGAGGCTGAGACCAGTGGATTACGAGGTCAAGAGTTTGAGACCAGCAAGCCAATATGGTGAAACCCCGTCTCTACTAAAAAATACAAAAATTAACTGGGCATGATGATGCACACCTGTAATCCCAGCTACTCGCGAGGCTGAGGCAGGAGAATAGCTTGAACCCGGGAGGCAGAGAGCCAAGATCATGCCATTGCACTCCAGGCTGGGCAACAGAGCAAGACTCCGTCTCACAGGGGAAAAAAAAAAAAAAAAAAGGTGAGCTTTGAACTCCACATCCCGCAGCCCCATTCACACTCCTGACCCCCCATCCTAAGCCAGCTCATGACTACAGACTTGGCCCAGATGCCCGTGCCACAGGAGCTCACCCTTACCCTGCCATGAGCAGGGTAGAAGAGCTGTCCTTGCGCCCCAGGGCCCTGTGTCACTCCCCGCGCCCTGCAATGTGGCCCCCCACACTCCACCTCCCCACTTCCCAGCCAGTCTTCAGGACTCAGTTCTGACGCCTGCTCCCGCCCTGAGCTTCCTGCCCCCTGCTCAGAGGCACACACCTTCTCTGCCTCGGCTTGGTTACTGGGGTGCCCTAAATCAATGACACATTTCCTTATAAGAGACAGAAAGGAGCTGCAGAGAGGAGGGCCACCGTGTGAAGATGGATGCCTAGACTGGAGCGACACACCTGCAAGCCAAGGAACGTAAGATTGCCGGAACTACCAGGAGAGGGGCCTGGAGCAGGTTCCCCTCCAGCCTCAGAAGGAGCTGACCCTCCTGACACCTTGACCTTGGCCTCCAGCCTCCTGAACTGTGAGGGAGTCAATTTCTGTTGTTTTAAGCTGTCTGGTTTGTGGTCTTGTGTTACAGTAGCCCCAAGAAAGGGACGCAGGGTTTATGCCCAGTTCCCGCCTGTGCCCCAACCCAGGACTGGCCCCGTAAGGGCTCAGCACCAGCTGGTTCTGTTCAGATGAACTGGATCTGCATTTGAGCTGAAACTTCATTGTCTCCCCACTTCATCGACTGGACACCCCTCTCTGAGACAGCCAGAGGCATTTGGTGGATGGTTTTATCTTTTCTAGAAAATCAGACATTGTACCAGTGACCAGCAGGTCCCTGACTGCCCTTTCTTAACTGCAAGCTCCTTGCCTTTTTTATAACAAGAGGCTCCTGTTACATGAGCAAAACCAGTAACAGGAGAAAGGCCACTTGGAGTGAATCTGCTTAGAACAAAAATCAAAATGTCGTGGTAAATGTTGGGGGGAAAGGTGTGGTGGACTTTATACTAAAAATGAAACAACAGAGGCCAGGTGTGGTGGCTTACGCCTGTAATCCCAACAATTTGGGAGGCAAAGGCGGGTGGATTACCTGAGGTCAGGAGTTTGAGATCAGCCTGACCAACATGGTGAAACCCCATCTCTACTAAAAATACAAAAAAAAAAAATGAGCCAGGCTTGTTGGCAGGTGCCTGTAATCCCACCTACTTGGGAGGCTGAGGCAGGAGAATCACTTGAACCTGGGAGGCGGTGGTCACAACGAGCCAAGATTGCGTCACTGCACTCCAGCCTGGGCGACAGAGCCCGAGACTCCATCTCAAAAAAAAAAAAA
>PVKP010039539.1:0-20072 GCA_004027715.1 Plecturocebus donacophilus
GGAGACTGAGAGGTGTTGAACTGAAGGGCTCCAGCTCTGGGGGATTGAGGTTGAACCCTCAACCACAGCTTTGCTGTCCCTTGGTCAGTGATGAGCGAGCTGTGCTGAGTACTGGGGGTATAGAATTGGGCAGAAGGAGATGCGTTCTCGCATTTCTGGAGTGCACGATCTAGTGAGGGAACAAGGTGAACACACTCAAGTGAGGACCGCATGGGAAAGACACTTGGTGCTGTGAGAGTACAAATCAGGCAGGGCGGCATCAGTGAAGGCTTCCCTGAGGAAGGGCCTGGGATTCAAGGACTGAAGAATTGCTCCAGGCCTAAAGAATGGTATTCATGAAGGTCCAAAGAAGTAAAGCCAGCGAGGAGAAGGCAGAACAGGTAGCCAAGAGAGCCATGGGCCCTGCACGGGGTTTGGTTGGTGCTTGAGAGCCAAGCACAGGCTCTTAGGAGCCATAAGTAGCCCAGGGCAGGCTCAGGCTGCATTCTGCAGCCCCCCAGCCCATGTGGGGAGTCTGATGACCACAGTGCAGGCTTGTCAGGTCCAGAGGGCTCAGTGACAGCTCCTTGTGCCATGGGCCCAGCAAGGAGCTGTAAGACAGGCAGCCTTGGTCCCCATAGCCCTTGTGCCAGGGAGAGCTTTCTTGTGATGGTAGCTCGAACTTTTTTTTTTATAGGGGAATTACACCTGTGTTTTTACTCTTCTTTGAGAGAAATACACTAATTTTATGTTAAATTAAAATTTAATAAGCTGCCAGAGGCCACCATAAGTAAGCAGAATGCAAGCTACTGGGAACCAGGCATGATTTAAGAGGGGTGTCAGTCTGGCTATTATGTATGGGCTGAACCTGGTGTGGAAGATTAGAGGAAGAGAAGAATTGTTCCCTTTCCCCTCACCTGGAGAGCATCTCATAGCCAAGTAAGTCTCCCCTCCAGGGAGAAGTGAGTATTAACAGGCTGAAAATATGATTGGAGTCTAGAGCTGTCCAGAGGGATGCTGGGGCCCCTGATAGTGTTGTCAGTCAGTTCCTTTTCAGATTGGGGAGGATATCCCTGCAGGAAAACTGTGAACAGGTTATAGAGTAAGTGAAGGATGTCAGAGCTGTTTCCTGCCTGGTTCCTCTTGGTAGGATGACCTTCCTCCTCCTCTTGTCAGATGGAAGTCAGATGTCATTCCTAGGGTGCTGACATATGTTTGCATCTCTGCTGTACCCCCGATGGGGCTCCTGTCTGCCTGGACTAAGATTGCCTCAGGACGGACAGCTTCCTTTTACCATGAGAGCTCACTTCACTGAGAGCGTGGTTGAAGGACTGGGATGTTCCTGGAATTATCTCAGACTCTAGCTTGAACCAAAAACTCAACCTGTAGGCTGGGTATGGTGGCTTATGCCTGTAATTCCAGCAGTTTGGGAGGCCGAGGTAGGAGGATCACTTGAGCCCAGGAGTTCAAGACCAACCTGGATAACATAGACCCTGTCTGTGTTTATATAATTCTAAAAAAGAAAAAATATTTTAGACAAAAACCTACCCTTTGAACAGCCAGTGACAGAAAAACTTGTTCTCCCAGGGATAGGACTCTCTAGAACCTCTGGTAGCCTCAAAATGTACAAAGTTATTTTCTTTTGAGATGGACTCTTGTTCTGTCACCCAGGCTGGAGTGCAGTGGCATGATCTTAGCTCACTGCAATGTCCTCCTCTCAGGTTCAAGCAATTCTTGTGCTTCAGCTTCTTGAGTAGCTGGGATTACAGGCACATGCCACCATGACCAGCTAATTTTTGGCATTTGTTGTAAAGACCAGTTTTGCCACGTTGGCCAGGCTGGTCTTGAACCCCTGACCTGAAGTAATCTGCCTGTCTCAGCCTACCAATGGGCTGGAATTACAGGTGTGAACCACCATGCCGAGTCTGCTTTGTTTTCTTATTGCAAGAAGCCATCTTGGGCAGACTGAATTCTGCAGGGTGGTGAGTGGAAGGGTTGTTCAGTGAGGTTTGCTGGAGCTGCAACTGCACACAGTGAAGGCTGTCTTTTCCTGATTTGCACAGAATGCTGTGGAGCTTAGCAGCAGCCCTTATGAAATGGCCTAGAATGGTTTTAAAGCGACTGCTTTTAAGGTGGAAGTGTAGCCACAATGCTCTGTAGCCCTGTTTTATTTTACTTGATTTTGTAGAGATGGGGATCTTGGTATGCTGCCCAGACTGTTTTTGAACTCCTGGCCTTAAGCGATCCTCCCAAAATGCTGGGATTATAGGCCTGAACCACCTCACCTCCCAGTCTAGTCCAGTTTAATTTGTATGAGTTAGTCTTTTTCTTGTTTGCCAACAAAGACTCCTACATAGGGCCTGCCCCTCCCCTCCTACAGCAACATCTATTCTCTTTGTAACTTCCAGAATTAGCTATTTAAAGAGTAAATCAAGTTGTATTGCTTCCATGCTCGAAATCTCCAGTGGTTTCCATCTCATACAGCATAGCCCAAAGTCTCCATCATGACCTTCAGAGACCTACATGGTCTTGCCCTGGCTACCTCTTTACCCTCATCTCCTTCCACTCTATCCTTCATTTGAGGCCTCTAATCACCCTTGGCTGCCCTGTAGTTTGTCAGGGGGGCCAAGCAGGCCCCCACTCAGGCCTCTGCCCTTGCTTTTTCCTGTCTGGGACTGTTACTTTGCGGCGGTCATGCACCCACACGGCTCACTTCCTTGTGCTGCATAGGCATCTGCTCACACAGGCACAGCTCATCTGACACACGGCCCTCCAGCCCCTGTGCTATGTCCTCGGTGTGCTTTATTTTCCCTCCCTGTGCTTAGCACTGTGCAGTAGTACCTAGTTCTTCATGATCTGTCTCTTCCTCTGCATTGTCAGCTGCTGTAGGAGGTGTTGCCTCTTTCATTCACTCCTGTTTTCCGAGAACCTAAAACAGTCTCTGGCCAGGGTAGGCTTCCAGTTATATAATGAATGCACAATTGACTTGGACTAGATTATCGGTGTTGAAGACAGAAAGAAGTGAACCAGTTCCATAGATGTCCAGGAGATAAAGTCAGCAGGACTTGTATTCGATGTGGAAGATAAACGAGATAGGGTTGTCAGGGATGCTTGCTTTGTTTCTGCTCTGTTCTGGAATGGCTGATGTCATTCAAAGAGATAGTAACACTGGAATGAGATTAGGTTTGGAGAATGGTATGAGTTTGATTTTTTTACTTTTTGAGGGAATTTTACTTTTTTTTAGGAAAAGTTTTTATTTTGAGATAATAGTAGGTTTATATACAGTTGTGATAAGTAGTATAGAAAGATTCCACCTTATACTCATTTCCAAAACCATAGTTTTGGAATCGCATACGATAATATCACAACCAAGATATTGACATTGATACAGTGAAGATACAGAAAAATTCCTTCAGTCAGCACAGAGATCCCTCCTGGTATCCATTTGTAGACACACCCGTTTCCCTCTTGTTCACTGCCTCTATTCCCTGCCGCCTCTTTTCCTTAAGTCCTGATAATCACTAATGTGTTCTCTATTCTATAATTTTATTGTTTGAAGAATGTCACACACTTGGAGTAATAAAATGTATATAACCTTTTGGGATTTTTTTTTTTTTGTCCCACTTAACATAATTCTCTGGAAATTCATCTGTGTAGTTGTATACATCAATACTTCATTCCTTTTAATTGCTGAGTAGTGAGTGTTCCTTAGAGTATACCATAGTTTGTATAGCCATTCCTTTGTTGAAGGACATCTAGATTATTTACAGTTTTTGGTATTTAAGTATAATGCTGTTATAAACATTCATGTGCAGGTTTTTGTGAAAAATTAGATTTTATTTCTATGTGATAAATGCCCAGTAGGGGCATTGCTGAGTCATGTGGAAGTTATATGTTTAGTTTTTGAAGGCATAGCCACATTGTTTTCCAGAGTTGCTGTGCCATTTTACAATTCACCAGCAACATTTGAATGATCCAGTGTTGTTGCTTCTTTGCCTATATTTTGCCTTGGTACAACTATTTATTTTAACTATGCTGGTAGGTATATGGTGAAATATATTGTGATTTTAATTTGTGTGTTCTTGTCATCTGTTGATGTTGAACATAGTTCATGTGCTTAATGGCCATTTGCATTTCTTCTTCTTTTTTTTTTTTTTTTTGGAGTCTTGCTCTGTTACCCAGGCAGGAGTACAGTGGTGTGATCTTTGCTCACTGCATTGTCCGCCTCCCAGGTTCAAGTGATTCTCATTCTCAGCCTCCCGTGTAGCTGGGATTACTGCTCCCGAGTAGCTGGGATTACATGGTGGGTGTATGCCACCATGCCTGGCTAATTTTTAGCATTTTTAGTAGAGGTGGGGTTACACCTTACAGGCCAGGCTGGTCTCAAACTCCCGACTTCAAGTGATCCACCTATCTCAGCCTCCCAGAGTACTGGGATTACAGGCATGAGTCACCACACTTGGCCTGTGTTTCTTATTTGATAAAGTATCTGGGTATTTTGTTCATTTTCTATTGAGTTATTTGGAGTTTTTACTGTTGAGTTTTGAAAGATCTTTATATATGCTGAATAGTAGTTGTCAGATATGTGGTTCACAAATATTTTCTCCTATTCTGTAGTTTGTCTTTTTATCCTCTTAAGTGGTTCTTTTGCCGAACAAAAATTTTAATTTTGTTGAGGTCCAGCTGATCATTGTTTCCTTTTATGGATTGTGCTTTTGGTGTCAAATGTAAGAATTTTGCCTATACTTAGATCATGAAGATTTTCTGCCATGTACTTCTAAAAGTGCTATACTTTTACATTTTTCATTTATGTTCATGACTCTTTTTGAGTTAATTTTTGTATTAGATGTGAGGTTTATTTTTTTGCATATGAATGTTTAGTTGCTCCACCATTATTTGTCGAAGCTATCTTTCCTCTACTGAATTCTTTGGTACCTTTGTCAAAAGTTACTTGGCCATGTTTGTTGGGTTGTTTTGGGTTTTCTTTTTTGTTCCATTGATCTGTGTTTCTGTTCCTCTCCCAATACTACACAGTGTTGATTGATATATATATATATATATATATATATATATATATATATATATAGGCTTTAATGGGTAGAGTGATTATTACTTGTTTATTCTTTTTTTAAATTTTTTATCTATTCTTTTGTTTTTATGAATTATAGAATAATCTTATCTATATCTACAAAAAGAATCTTGCCAAGATTTTCATAGGAATTGCAGTAAACCTGTATATCAATTTTCTGTGCTTAGTCTTCCATTCCGTGACCATATGTTTTTCTATTTATTTAGCTCTTATTTGCTTCCATCAGTGTTTGTAGTTTTCATCATGTGAGTCCTTTCTTTTTTCTTTTTTTTTTTTTTGAGATGGAGTCTTACTCTGTCTTCCAGCAGGTTGGAGTGCAGTGGCGTGATCTTGGCTCACTGCAACTTCTGTTTCCTGGACTCAAGCTATTTTCTTGCCTCAGCCTCCCACGTATCTGGGATTACAGGTGTGCACCACTATGTCCAGCTAATTTTTGTATTTTTAGCAGAAACAGGATTTCAGCATTTTGGCCAGAGTGGTCTTAAACTCCTGGCCTCAAGTGATCGCCCACCTCAGCCTCCTGAAGTACTGGGATTACAGGCATGAGCCACCACACCTGGCCCATTTCCTGTATTTGAATATTGGCTTCTCTAGCAAGGTTGGGGAGGTTTTCATGGACAATATCCTGAAATGTGCTTTCCAAGTTACTTGCCTTCTCCCCACCTCTTTCAGGGATGCCAATGAGTCGTAGATTTTGTCTCTTTACATAATCTCATGTTTCTCAGGTTTTGTTCGTTCATTTTTATTTTTTTTTCTTTATTTTTATCTGACTGAGTTCAGAGAGCCAGTCTTTGAGCACTGAGATTTTTTTCCTCAGCTTGACCTGTTCTGTATTTCAGTTACATTATGAAATTCTTGTAGTATGTTTTTCAGCTTTATCAGTTTAGTTTGTTTCTTTCTAAAATGGACATTTTGTCTATCAGCTCCTCTGTCGTTTTACTGTAACCCTTAGATTCCTTGGATTGGGTTTCAGCTTTCTGAATCTTGATGATCTCTGTTCTTATCCATGTTCCGAGTTCTATTTCTGTCATTTCAGCCTGCTTAGGAGCCCTCGTTGGGAAACTAGTGCAGTCTTTTGGAGGAAGGAAGACACCCTGGGTTTTTGATTTGCCAGAGTTCTTGTGACGGTTCTTTCTCATCCGTGTGAGCTTATGTTTCATTAACTGTGGTGTAATTTTAGTACAGTCAGTTGACTTCTTTTCTGGACGTTTTCAGAGGGCCAGGGCTTTATGCAGGGTCTTTATTTGTATTTGAATTCTTGTCCTAGTTTCACAGAGGAGTATATTAGTAAAGTGTTTTTGGTGTTGAAATTCGGGCTGTGGTCTGGTAGATGGCGCTTAAGTGTAATGGCCATTAGGTAGACTCTTAACGCAGCTATGTGGCTCCTCTGTATTTCCTCAAGATTGCAGCTGTGCCCCTCAGTGCTCTGAAAATGTGGGCTCCTCTCCCACTCGAGTGCTGGCTTCACATCTCAGTTTGGCACTGCCAGGCTGCCCACCACAGCTCTGGGGTGATCTTGGTTTATGTTTCCTTCCTAGCTTGGAGGCAACAGGGGAAGGGACTTTGGTGGTGGTTGTGGCAGAGAGCCTTTCACTTGTCTATGGGGCTCTACTCTAAAGAGATGCAGAACCACTATCAATCAGTGCAATCAACCCAGGGTAGGGTGGCTGCCCTGTGGCCAAAATGGGGAGGGAGGCCCTGCCTGGTGAGCAGGAGGAGCTGGTGGGGGAAGGGAGGTCACCAGGGAGACAGACTGGCTGCTGCTTATGGCAACTGCAGCTTGCTGGAGGTACAGCTAAAGTACTCAGGATCTTTGGTCCTTCCCCAATTCAAGTGTAGCAAGGACAGTACCAAAGTAGTGGCAGCTACAGAGGGACTTTGGATTTCCTTTGTCTGCTCCACCTCAGAAACACAGAGCCACTGCTACTGGGAATCTTCAGCCAAGGGGTGAGGTGGCTACACTGCTGGCCTGAGGCAGGGGATCTGCTTGGTGAAGAGTGGGGATTTGGTGCTCACAGGGAGAAGAGACTGGGCTCCTGTCCACATGGTGACTGTGGCTTGCTGGAAGCGCAAGTGAAGGCTTCACTGTTTCTTCCTCAGACTGAGAGCAGCAGGTGCAGGACTGCTGCTGTGGCAGTGGCATAGGGGCTGTCAGTTGCCTCTGGGAGCCCTTCCTCAGGGAAGCACAGAGCCACTACTAGTAGGACTGCTCAGCTAGGGGTGGGACAGCTCTTCATAGGGTACCTGCCTGGTAGAGTTGGGGATAGAGGCTCACAAGGTAGAGAGACTGGGCTTGTCTCCATGTAGTATCTGGTGTACTAGAGGTTCCAGTGTAGAAACTGGGCCCTGTGTTCCTTCCCCAACCCAAGGGTGGATAGTGTGGTACCATTTTAGCTATAATGGTGGAGGGACTATGGGTTCTCTCAGATTTCCTCCTCAGAGAAATGTGCCACCTCCATCTGAAGGGTTCAGGTAGGCTTGATGGTTGTGCTGGAGTCCTAGGTCAGGAGGCTCTGGCCAGTAAGGAGAAGCGGAAATGAGGACCCATGTGGGAAACAGTCTGGCCACTTTTTGTGGGAGAACTGCGCTCTGCTGGGGTTCTGCTCCAGTCACTAATCACTGTGCACCCTCTAGAGCCTGAGGGCAATAGCAGTGAGGGCTGTGGCACAGCAAAAATGACAGCTTGCCTCTCCCTTTGGGAGCTCTGTCCTAGGGAAGTACAGAGCTGCTACTGGCCTGAGAGCCTAGGCAGGGCTGGTATGGCCATGCCAGGGTCCCAGGATGATGCATATTTTGGCTTGCTTTTTGACATCCTTCATGTCCCTTAAGTTCTGTTCACTTTTTAAATATTTTCTTCTTTTTCTTCCTTAGACTCAAGTGATTTTAGTTGTCTTATCTTAAAAAGTTTGCTGATTTTTCCTATGGCATGCTTAAATCTTTTGAATTTCTCTGGTGAAATTTTCATTTCAGTTATGACACTTTCAACTCCTAGAATTTCTTCTTGGTTTTGTTTTCTTTTTATTGATACTTCCATTTGTTCATCATTTTCATGACTCATTCATATTTTTCTTTAGCTCTGCATCTTTATGATAGTTGTCTTTGTGTAGTATGCCACCATCTGGTCTTATTCATAGATGTTTTCTATTTATTTTGTTCCACTGACTGAACCATACTTTCCTTTTTTTGTTTTTTTGAAGACAGAGTCTCACTCTGTCTCCCAGGCTGGAGTGCAGTGGCACGATCTTGGCTCACTGCAACCTCTGCCTCCTGGATTCAAGTGATTCTTCTGCCTTAGCCTCCTGAGTAGCTGGGACTACAGGTGTGTGCCACCATGCCCAGCTAATTTTAGAGACAGGGTTTCACCATATTGGCCAGGCTGGTCTTGAACTCCTGACCTCGTGATCCACCCGCCTAGGTCTCCCAAAGTGCTGGGATTACAGATGTGAGCCACTGTACCCGGCCTACTTTTTTTTTTTTTTTTATTCCTTGTTGTTGTTGTTGTTTTGTTATTGTTGTTGTCTTACAATGTTATAACTCTGGGGATCAGATTCTCCCACTTCTGTAAGATATGCTGGTTGTTGTTTTGGTTTTGTTTTCTTACTGTTGTAGGGTGTTACTAGTCCAGGAATTAGCCTAAGGTATATATAAACTGAAGATCTTTTCATATTTTTATCTGAGCCCATGTCTTCTCTGGCTTTGTGCGGTGATTTTCTAAATTCCCCATGTGTGCATTTGCTTTACTTTTATTTTGTTTTGTTTTTGAGATGGAATCTCACTCTGTCACCCAGGCTGGAGTGCAGTGGCATCATCTCGGCTCACTGCAACCTCCACCTCCCAGGTTCAAGTGATTCTTCTGTCTCAGCCTCCCGAGTAGCTGGGATTACAGGTGTCTGCCACCACACCTGGCTAATTTTTGTATTTAATAGAGTTGGGGTTTCCGCATGTTGGCCAGGTTTCATCTCGAACTACTGACCTCAAGTGATCTGCCTACCTCAGCCCCCTAAAGTGCTGGGATTACAGGTGTGAGCCATTGCGCCAAATATTCTTATCCTTAAATATCTGATTCCCCAAAGCAGGAAAAGGAGGAAACAGAAAGGGAAAATAGTAGGAACTGTTCCTTAAATCCTCTGGAAGCCACATCAGGTCAGTGGGGATTGCAAAAATGCCAGACCGCATTTGTGTTTGCACCTCTGATACAGAGCAATAATTTGCAGTCTGAACCCAGATCCCCATTATGTGGAGAGCAAAGTCTTTATTGCCACTTTTGCCACCAAAGGCCAGTCTAGGGAGGCTAGTACGGCTGCAAGCCCTGAGTTTAAGGGATTCGACATGAGTAGCTGCTGCCGACGGAAATTAATTTCAGTTTACTGGCCAGGCCTTCCCCAGAAGCTGCAAGCCTTCAAATAGTTGCAGAGTTTCAAAATAGTTGTATCAGACAGATTGTGACAGCTCACTTGTTTAGGTGAATAGATAGAACCTTGTTGCTTTCTACTCAACCATCTTTCCTGACATCCACTTTTTCTTTTACCTCACATTTATATTACACTTTTGGCATTCTCTGTCTTCAAGTATGTATGCAGTATGTAGTATGCCACCATCTCGAGTTTTGAGGGGGATGTGCTACTGATGTCTATTGGTTGAGGTATGCTGAAGGTGAGGTCTTGCATAAAAGTCACAGTTATGAAGTGCTCTGAAAATAAACATGTATTTTGTCATTTGATAAATATTTAAATTTTCCACTTAGAAAGTATTTTTTCTTTTTTGAGACAGAATTTTGCTCTTGTCACCCTGGCTGGAGTGCAATAGTGTGATCTTGGATCACTGCAACCTCTGCCTCCCAGATTCAAGTGCTTCTCCTGTCTCAGCCTCCCAGTAGCTGGTGGGATCACAGGCATGCACCACCATGTTTGCTAATTTTGTATTTTTAGTAGAAACAGGGTTTCACCATGTTGGTCAGACTGGTCTCGAACTGCTGACCTCAAATGATCACCTGCCTCAGCCTCCAAAAGTGATGGTGTGAGCCACCACTCTGGCCGAAAGTTTGTTTTTAAAGTAAATATATTTTTAAGATCCTGTCCTCTGTGTGCTGACTTCTTTTTTTTTTTTTTTTTGACGGAGTCTTGCTCTGTTGCCTAGGCTATAGTGCAGTGCAGTGGCGCCATCTCAGCTCACTTCTGCCTCCGTCTCCCAGATTCAAACTATTCTCCTGCTTCGCCTCCTGAGTAGCTGGGTTTACAGGCATGCACCACCATGCCCGGCTAGTTTTTGTTTTTAGTAGAGAGGGGCTTTCACCATGTTGACCAGGCTGGTCTCAAACTCCTGACCTCAGGTGATCTGCCTGCCGCGGCCTCCCAAAGTGGTCGGATTACAGGCAGGAACCACTGCGCCCACGCTGTGTGCTGATTTCTTCGCAGAAACCAGAGTTTTTAAATTGCAACTCTCTTAGTAGGTATGGTCTATAAAAGGAAAAAGGTTAACCCCATCCACTCCTGTTACAAGGAAAGACAGAAGGTAGAAGAGACTTTCATTTTTAGTTTTGTTGTGGAAAAGTTTGAGCATATATAAAAAAATAGAATAATATAATGATTTCCCATTTATCGTCCAGTTTCTTTTCTGTCTCATCTCATCCCTTCCCTCCCTTCCTCCCTTCCTTTCTCTCGCTTTTACTTTCTTTCTCTCTTTCTCTTTCTTTATTCTTCCTTCTTTTCTTTTCCCTCCCTCCCTCTCCTTCCTTCCTTCTTTCCTTCCTTCCGTCTGTCCATCCGTCCTTCCGTCCTTGCGTCCTTCTGTCCTTTTGTCCTTCCGTCCTTCCATCCTTCTATCGTTCTTCTGTCTTTCTTTCTTTCTGTCTTGGTAGGGTCTCTCACGGTCACCCAGGCTGGATTGCAATTACATAATCATGGCTCATTGTAGCCTCCTTGGCTCAGGTGATCCTCCTGCCTCAGCCTTCGTGTAGCTAGGACTTCAGAGGAGTGTCACTGTGCCCAGCTAAGTTAGTTAGTTTGTTTTAGAGACGGGATCTCACTATATTACCCAGGCTGATCTCAAACTCCTGGGCTCAAAGGATCCTGTTGTCTGGGCCTCCGAAATTGCTGGGATTACCCAGCCCATTATCCAGTTTCAGCAGTTGTCAATTCATGATCATTTTTGTTTCATCTATTCCAATGATTATCTACCAGGAGTGATTCTGTCATTTGTCAATGTCTTGAAACATTTTTGCTTGTCGCAGTCCTGGAGGGAGGAGTTGTGAGGGGGAGGTGCTACTGATATCTGTTGGGTAGAGATACCAAGTATGCTGCTAAACATTCCAGAATACACAGGGCAGCCCACACTATCCACACAACTAAATTATCTAGCCCAAAATGTCATCTGAGTTTGAGAAATCCTATCTATATCCTGTCTTAATACAGTGACATTTTTATAATGTTAAGTTGTTACATCCAGGAATAGGACAGGTGATTATTTCTTCAGATATACTTTAATGTCATTCATCAGATATACTTTAATGTCGTTCAAGACTGGTATAAAATTTCCCTCATATAGGCTTTTCATATGACTTGTATATTTACTACTCTGATTCTTTGTGTAAACAAAGGCTATTGATTTTAATGTGTCCATTTTATATCCAGCTACTTCACTGAATAATTTTTATCATTCGTTCTCTGTACTTTTTAATATTATATTGTCAGTAAATAGAGGTAGTTTTACTTTCTCTTAACTCATCTCTAATTGATTTATGTTATCTGATTGCATTGGTTAATATGTCTAATACAATGTTAAATTGTAGGGAAAGTAATGGATGTCTTTGTCTTGTTCTTGAGCATAGTGGAAATACCTCTAGTATATTTAATAAGATAGTAGCTTTAGGACAAAGGTCTATGTATTTTATCATGTTGAGGAAGTATCCCTCAGTTCATTTTTGCTTGAGTGTTTTTATTGTTAGTGGTGCTGAATTTTGTTGAAGATTCTCTCAGCATCTCTAGTTGTATATTATTTCTTACTTAATCTGTATTTAATGAACTGTAATAAGTGCTATAATAAGGGAAGTGAGTTGTTAGGAAAAGGTACACAGAGGAGTTAACATTTGAACTGAATCTGAAGGATACAAAGGAGTTTGGAATGTAGGAAAAGGAGGGAAGACATTCAGGAGTATACATAATTATAGGAATAGGGTAATTTTTGAGCTTATGATAGGCTTTGGGTACCAGACTTTGTTTCCTAAATTCCTATGCCTCCTCCTTCTTTAATCCCTTCGCTTCATTCTCTTGGTCACTCTTACATACTCACGCACCTAAAATAAGTTTGCTTTGTTTTTTTGTTTACTTACCAATTCAGCTGTCATCCATTATTTTATGTAGTGTTTTAACAAATTTTGTCTTCTTACTATTTTTTAGTCATAAAGCAAACCCTTCTTGAGATATCATTAATCTTCCTTCTACACATTTAGTCTCAGCCAGTCACATGAATCATTGGCAATTGCTTCCTTTTTTTGTTTTTCAGGATGTAAGAGCAATCCTAAAATGACAAAGTCAACTCAAACTCAGGATTCATTTCATGAGCTGATGAGGAAAAGACTGAAAAGGGATGAACCCTGGAACGTCATATCAGAAAGACCCTGCATATATGAAGAGAAATTAAAGAAACAGCAAGACAAAAATGAAAATTTACAAATAATTTCAATTACCCATACAAAAATCCTCACTGTAGACAGAAGCCATAAAAACGTTGAATTTGGGCAAAACTTCTATGTAAAATCAGTGTTCATTAAGCAACAGAGATTTACTAGAGAGAAAACTCTGTCTAATTGTGAAATACAAAGAAATAGTTTCAAGCAGAATTCAAATTTACTTAACCAATCAAAAATCAAGACAGCAGAGAAACGCTATAAATGCAGTACATGTGAAAAAGCCTTCATTCACAATTCATCCCTTCGTAAACATCAGAAAAACCACACTGGAGAAAAATTATTTAAATGTAAAGAATGTTTAAAAGCCTTCAGCCAAAGTTCTGCTCTTATTCAACATCAAAGAACTCATACAGGAGAGAAACCTTACTTATGTAAAGAATGTGGGAAAGCCTTCAGCCATAGTGCATCCCTTTGTAAGCATCTAAGAACCCATACTGTGGAGAAATGCTATAGATGTAAAGAATGTGGTAAATCCTTCAGTCGAAGGTCTGGCCTTTTTATACATCAAAAAATCCATGCTCGAGAAAATCCCCATAGATACAATCCAGGTAGGAAGCCATCCAGTTACAGCACATCCCTTTCTGGGTGTCAGAAAATTCATCTCAGAAAGAAATCCTACTTATGTAATGAATGTGGCAACACCTTTAAGTCTAGCTCATCCCTTCGTTATCATCAGAGAATTCACACCGGAGAGAAACCTTTTAAATGTAGTGAATGTGGGAGAGCCTTCAGTCAGAGTGCATCTCTTATTCAGCATGAAAGAATTCACACTGGAGAAAAGCCCTATAGATGCAACGAATGTGGGAAAGGCTTCACTTCTATTTCACGACTTAATAGACACCGAATAATTCATACTGGAGAGAAATTGTATAATTGTAATGAATGTGGTAAAGCCTTAAGTTCCCATTCAACGCTTATTATTCATGAGCGAATTCATACTGGAGAGAAACCATGTAAATGTAAAGTATGTGGAAAAGCCTTCAGACAGAGTTCAGCTCTCATTCAGCATCAGAGAATGCATACCGGAGAAAGACCCTATAAGTGTAATGAATGTGACAAAACATTCAGGTGTAACTCATCCCTTAGTAATCACCAGAGAATTCATACTGGAGAGAAACCATATCGATGTTTAGAATGTGGGATGTCTTTTGGCCAAAGTGCAGCTCTTATACAACATCAGAGGATTCATACAGGAGAAAAACCCTTTAAATGTAATACATGTGGAAAAACTTTTAGACAAAGCTCATCACTTATTGCACATCAAAGAATTCACACTGGAGAGAAACCCTATGAATGTAATGCATGTGGAAAACTCTTTAGCCAGAGGTCATCCCTCACTAATCATCATAAAATTCACATTGAAGAGGACTCCGTAAAAGCTGATTTGCATGTGTGAAAGCCTTAAACCAAAACTCATCTGAGAATACATGCTTGAGAATGAAATATGAGAAAACTTTTAGTTCTCATCAGATACTAAGTTTTAAGAATAAACTTTAGCTACGTAATACATATGGGGAAAGCTTTCATACTTGTCACCCACTTTTAATATCCCAAGACAATTCACTGTTGCAGACATTGAAATTGGCCATTTGTAAGATAAAAGGTATGTTTTTAAAATCTCTTTATTAGCATATGCTATCTATGATATGCAAAAATGAGAAAACTCGGTGCTGAGGTGCTAGAGTTTTCTTTAGAAAAACAACTGTATAAGCTACTATTGTATAAAAATAAGCATATTTATTACAGCAAACATTTTAATAGCAAACAAAATAATTGATCTTAAAAATATATGCAGTAGGCCAGGCATGGTGGCTCATGCCTGTTATCCCATCACTTTGGGAGGCTGAGGTGGGCAGATCACCTGAGGTCAGGAGTTTCGAGACCAGGCTGGCCAACATGGTAAAAACCCCATCTCTGCTAGAAATACAAAAGTTAGCTGGGTGTGGTGTCACGTGGTTGTAATCTCAGCTACTCAGGAGGCTGAGGCAGAGTCGCTTGAACCCAGGAGGCAGAGGTTTCAGTGAGCTGTGATCACGCCACTGCACTCCAGCTTGGGCAACAGAGCAAAACTGTCTCAAAAAAAAAAATTACACACACACACATACACATGTATGTGCATGCAACATATGTTTACCTGGCAGGGGAGATACCATGATCATAAAGGTGGTTTTCCCAGAGCAAGGCTTATCCATTGTACTCCAGTTGTGCTGACCCCTGCTATTTCCCCAAATGTGGGAAACTCAACTGCATAATATGTGGTAGTAGGAGACTGCATTCATGCTTTCCCCTGGGGGAAAAATAGTTCAATACTGTAAAGTATTTCTCAGCCACCATGTGCAACTATTGCAAATACTACAGTAATTCATAAACATTTTCGAATATTATATATATATATGTATCTGTGTGTGTGTGCAGTATTAGAGCAAAGGACCAAATAAGAGATAAAAGCTAACTGAACTACCTCTCAGTGTCTGGAATTTACCTTTTCCTGACCTATTGTCAAACTTCGTGCATGGCTTTTACTAAAAAAGAGAAAAAATCTGTTCTATTTATTTCCAAACAATAAATAGCCTCCCATATTTTGTACACATTTCCTAGTTTTGTTTTCAGAAATTTTTGTCTTGAGGTCATGTTTATTATGAAACCATACTTGCTATGCTCTGAACAGTAATGCTAGATAATTTAGGTTGAAGCATTTTGTTTAGACAGTCACTTCAAGGTTAAAGCTATTAATATTTTTTAGTTGGCTGCAGATGAAATCCTACCTGTTTAAGGAGCCTATCACCTGTGACAGTCTTCAAAAGGTATCAGTTTATGAAATAAATGATTGTTTTCCTCATGGGGTTTTCTAGTATTTAAAAGTTTCAGACAGCAAAGGAGATTTTTAAAAAATAATTGTAAATTTCAAAACTGGTTTATTCAGTAATGTTTATTTAAGGCTGAGTTTGGGCCAGATATTATCCTGAGCGCTAGAAATTGCATAGACAAAACAAACAGAACTTTAAGAAGTCATGAATTGTGTGGGTGGAGAAGAGATTAAAGGGACTAAACAAATTATAATATGTTAAAGGGGTTTTCACAGATAAATAGGTAAGCTGTGATGCTGTGTTGCAGAATACAAATGGAGAGATGCGCATGGGATGCAGAAATCAGGAAGGGAGACCAAGCGAACCAGGAGAGACCAGCAATACTGCCCCAGAGACCATGATGCCTGAGCCCAGTTTTGAAAAGATAATAGGTATTCTTCATAAAGTGAGATTCTAAATAGAGGGAAACACATAGACTAAGGTTTGGGTGGGTGGGTGACAGCATATTACATTTGTAAAGAATCTATGGAAAGTAATGAAAAAAGACACTGAAGATTGAGAAGGCAGTGGCTTAGGTAACAAAAGGTCTTACTTGCCAGACTAAGGAATTTGACTTTTATTCTGAAATTTAGGGTACCAAGTAACGATTTTAAGTAACGGAAACTGTATTGCATCAATGTATGGAGGATGAAGTTAGGAGATTAAAGACAGCTGAACAGACTGAAGCCTAGAATTCAACCTCCAGTGATTGGTGAAGGAGGCTCTAAGCTCAAGCAAGGGTAGTCAGTGAAGAATATGTTGCAAATACTAATGTAGTAAGAATAGATAGGGCATAGTTTTTGCAATCAAATAATTGGGGAAGGTGAACGACATACAGGGTAGATTAACTGCTAGGTTTCTTCGTTACCTGGATGAATGTTGATGTGATACACCTTGTAGGCAATGTAGGGGTAAACAGTTTGATTTTATAGGTGTCAAATTAGTCATCCAGGCCAGGGACAGTGGCTCATGCCTGTAATCCCAGCACTTTGGGAGGCCAAGGCAGGTGGATCACCTGAGGTCAGGAGTTCGAGGCCAGCCTGATCAATATGGTGAAACCCTGTCTTTACTAAAAATACAAAAATTAGCCAGGCATGGCTGCATGTAGTCCCAGCTACTCAGGAGGCTGAGACAGGAGAATTGCTTGAACCTGGGAGGCAGAGGTTGCAGTGAGCCGAGATCATGTCACTGCACTTCAGCCTGGGTGACAGAGTGAGACTCTGTCTCAAAAAAAAAAAAAAATTAGTCATCCAAATCTAAAAGGGCAGTGTGAGCTGGATGGCTTAGAAGTAATGTAGTTAGTAATGAAAAGTATGGCACATGTAAATTGGCCATGAGAATGTACAGATTAGAATGAGAACAGGATCATGGATACAACCTAGGAAAACATCAGTATACAAGAAATTGATGAAGGAATTGTGCAAAGATGAAAAGGAATGGCCCTTTATGTGGGAGAAAAGGCAAAAGAGTGATGTCACTGAGCCCAAGGGATAAATGAATCTCAGACGGCAGTAGTGTCAGGTGCTATAAATCAAGTCATAAGAGTAAATTGGTAAATAAGGAGATATTGGAGACTTTGGCAAGAGAAATTTCACTGAAGTGCACAAGTAGGCTGTTACAGACAATATTTCAAGGGTAATTGAAAGGAAGAATGCCTTCGGGAGCGTTTCTATTTTAATGATTTAATGTCTACACATATTGAGAGTGGATTAAAGACAACATCGCTGGGAGGAACAAATTTTTGAAAGACAAGCGAGTCATAGCACAGGTGGAAGAATTAATCTAACTTTAGGTGGGGGAAAAGCCCACATAAAGATGGTAATACAGATATGTTTATTTGATTTGGAGGTGAAGGAATTTCTGCCTGCTGACTCGTTTTCTGTAAGATGGGAGAAAGACTTCATTAAGTTGTTGCTAAGAATAGCAATTTGGATATTTGGGTGCTTAATAATATTAATCTGGTTGGATGTGGGGGCTTACCCCTATAATCCTAGCACTTGGGGAGGCCAAGCAGGCAGATTGCCTGAGCTCAGGAGTTCAAGACCAGCCTGGGCAACACAGTGAAACCCCTTTTCTACTGAAATACAAAAAATTAGCTGGGCATGGTGATGCACACCTATAGTCCCAGCTACTAGGGAGGCTGAGGCAGGAGAATCGCTTGAACCCTGGAGATGGAGGTTGCAGTGAGCTGAGATTGCACCACTGTACTCCAGCCTGGGCAACAGCAAGACTACCTCTCCAAAAATAATAATAATAATCAAATTAATGAGTTTCAATCTTTCCCTTGAGACTTTTTGGGAAGTCAAGGGTCTTGAGTTTATTTCTTACCCTTGTTTCAATAAAAAACCTCCATGTTTATCACTTTTATATATTTGATAGTTACTATTTTTTGTAATTATAAGGAAAAAATTTGCTGGTGAATTAAAGTTTGAAAAGTACTCAGGGAGGGAGAGAAAATGTTTTTTAAAAAGTAGTAAATCTGAAGAGACTTGAAATAAATGTCAGAGTTCAACAGGCATGTGGAGGTAGATGGAAAGGCATTCCAAACTGGGGAAAAGCTTGTGCAGTGGCACGGAGGCATGATGTGTATTATTGCAAATATACAGCCATGACTATATCATTGCAAATCGTATTTTAAAACTTCATTTCTGTTTGTTGCTGGTATATTAGTACAATTGGTTTTTGTGTGTTGACTTTGTGTTCAGCAACCTAACTAAATGCTCTTATTTCTAATAGCTCATTTGTAGATTCTTTTGAATATTCTGCATATACAGTTGTCTAAATAATTTCCATTCTGTTTCTCTTTTCCAATCATAATACATTTTATTTATTTTTCTTACATTATAGCACTATATAGCACAGGCCAGTACAGTGTTGAATAGAAATGATAAGTATTTCTCTTTAATATTATGTTAGCTTTAATTTCTTTTTTTTTTTATTTTTTGAAAGAAAGAAAAAGAAAAAGAGCAAAAGAAAGAAAGAGAAAGAATGAAAGAGAGAAAGAAAGAGGAAGAGAAAGAGGGAGAGAGAATGGGATTCTTGTTCTATTGCCCAGGCTAGAATGCAGTCTAAAAATGGGCATTAAAAACCTGTTTTATACCAATAATTGTGCTTAACAATGGAGACAGGAAGGAATAAGGGATGAAAATAACAAACAAGCGCCAACCAATATTTTATTTAAACCTGCACAATGCTATGCAATTGCTGAGGAGTGATTTACTTCCAATTATGTGGTCACTTTTAAAATAGATGTAATGTGATACTAAAAAAAATGCATGTTTTGTGGATTTGGGGTGGAGAGTTCTGTAAATATTTGTTAAGTTTACTTGTTCAAGGTCTGAGTTCAAGTCCTGGATATCCTTGTTAATTTTCTATCTCATTGATCTGTCTAATCTTGACAGTGTAGTGTTAAAGTCTCCCACTATTATTGTGTGGGAGTCTAAGTCTCTTTGTAAGTCATTAAGAACTTGCCTTATATATCTGGGTGCTCCTGTATTCGATGTGTATATATTTAGGATCATTAGCTCTTCTTGTTGCATTGATCCTTTTATCATTATGTAATGTCCTTCTTTGTTTCTTATGGTCTTTGTTGCTTTAAAGTCTGTTTTATCAGAAACAAAAATCGCAGCTTCTGTTTTTTATTTTTATTTTTGCTCTCCATTTGGTTGGTAAATCTTCCTCCGTCCCTCTGTTTTGAGTCTTTGTGTATCCTTGCATGTGAGATGAGTCTAGATACAGCATACCGATGGATTTTAGCTTTTTATTCAATTTGCCTGTCTGTGTCTTTTGATTGGGGCATTTAGTCCATTTAAATTTAGGATTAATATTGATATATGTGAGTTTGATACTCACATATATCTGTAAATGTTTATATATATCATAAATATCACATTTAATGCTAGCTGGCTGTTTTGCCCATTAGTTGATGTAGATTCTTCATTATGGTGATGCTCTTTACCTTTTGGTATGTTTTTGGAATGGCTGGTACTGGTTGTTCCTTTCTATGTGTAATGCTTCTTTCAGAAGCTCTTGTAAAGCAGGCCTGGTGGTGATGAAATCTCAGAGTACTTGCTTGTTCGCAAAAAATTTTATTTTTCCTTCACTTATGAAGCTTAGTTTGGCTGGGTATGAAATTCTGGGTTGAAAGTTCTTTTCTTTAAGGATGTTGAATGTTGGCCCCCACTCTCTTCTGGCTTGTAGGGTTTCTGCTGAGAGATCTGCTGTGAGTCTGATGGGCTTCCCTTTGTGGGTAACCCGACCTTTCTTTCTGGTTGCCCTTAGCATTTTCTCCTTCATTTCAACCCTGGTGAATCTGACAATTATGTGCCTTGGGGTTGCTCTTCTTGAGGAATATCTTTGTGGTGTTCTCTGTATTTCCTGGACTTGAATATTGGCCTGCCTTGCTAGGTTGGGGAAGTTTTCCTGGATAATATCCTGAAGAGTATTTTCCAGCTTGGATTCATTCTCTTCT
>PVKP010039540.1:0-12413 GCA_004027715.1 Plecturocebus donacophilus
TGACAGAGAGAATGCATCCAAGCTGGAAAACACTCTTCAGGATATTATCCAGGAGAACTCCCCCAACCTAGCAGGGCGGGCCAACATTCAAGTCCAGGAAATACAAAGAACACAAAGATATTCCTGAAGAAGAGCAACCCCAAGGCACATAATCGTCAGATTCACCAGGGTTGAAATGAAGGAAAAAATGACAAGGGCAGCCAGAGAGAAAGGTTGGGCTACCCGCAAAAAAAAGCAGGAGTTGCCACCCTACTCTCTGATAAAATAGACTTTAAACCAAGAAAGATCAAAAGAGACAAAGAAGGGCATTACATAATGGTAAAAGGATCAATGCAACAAGAAGAGCTAACAATTCTAAATATATATGCACCCAATATACAGGAGCATACAGATATATAAGGCAAGTTCTTAATGACCTACAAAGAGACTTAGACTCCTACACAATAACAGTGGGAGACTTTAACACTCCATTGTCAATATTAGACAAATCAATGAGACAGAAAATTAACAAGGATTTCCAGGACTTGAACTCAGATCTGGAACAAGCAAACCTAATAGACATATACAGAACTCTCCACCCCAAATTCACAGAATATACATTCTTCTCAGCACCACATCACACCTACTCTAAAATTGACCACATAATTGGAAGTAAATCACTCCTCAGCAAATGCAAAAGAACAGAAATCACAACAAACAGTCTCTCAGACCACAGTGCAATCAAATTAGAAGTCAGGATTCAGAAACTCAGAACTGCACAGCTTCATGGAAACTGGACAACTGGCTCTTGAATGTTGACTGGATAAACAATGAAATGAAGGCAGAAATAAAGATGTTCTTCAAAACCAACAAGAATGAAGATACAATGTACCAGAATCTCTGGGGCACATTTAAAGCAGTGTCTAGAGGGAAATTTATAGCAATAAATGCCACATGAGAAGCAAGGAAAGATCTAAAATTGACACTCTATCATCAAAATTGAAAGAGCTAGAGGAGCAAGATCAAAAAAACTCAAAAGCTAGCAGCAGACTAGAAATAACTAAGATCAGAGCAGAACTGAAGGAGACAGAGACACAAAAAATCCCTTCAAAAAAATCAATAAAGCCAGGAGCTGGTTTTTTGAAAGATCAACAAATTAGACAGACCACTAGCCAGATTAATAAAAAAGAAAAGAGAGAAGAATCAAATCAATGTAATAAAAAACAATAAAGGGGATATCACCACCAATTCCACAGAAATACAAACTACCATCAGAGATTACTACAAACAACTCTATACTCATAAACCAGTAAATGTAGAAGAAATGGACAAATTCTTAGACACTTGCACCCTCCCAAGCCTAAACCAGGAAGAAGCTGCAACCCTGAATAGACCAATAACAAGGGCTGAAGTTGAGGCAGCAATTAAGAGCCTACCAACCAAAAAAAGCCCAGGTCCAGATGGGTTCTCAGCCGAATTCTACCAGACATACAAAGAGGAGCTGGTACCATTCCTTCTGAAACTATTCAAAACACAGAAAGAGGGAATCCTTCCCAAATCATTTTATAAGACTAACATTATCCTGATACCAAAACCTGGAAGAGACTCAACAAAAAAAAGAAAACCTCAGACCAATATCCATGATGAACTTAGATGCAAAAATCTTCAATAAAATACTGGCAAACCGATTGCAACAGCACATCAAAAAGCTTATCCATCACGATCAAGTAGGCTTCATCCTGGGGATGCAAGGCTGGTTCAACATGCACAACTCTATAATTGTAATCCACCACAAAAACAGAACCAAAGACAAAAACCACATGATCATCTCAATAGATGCAGAGAAGGCCTTCAACAAATTTCAACAGCATTTATGCTAAAAACTCTTAATAAACTAGATATTGATGGAACATATCTCAAAATAATAAAAGCTATTTATGACAAACCCACAGCCAATATCATACTGAATGGGCAAAAACTGGAAGCATTCCCTTTGAAATCCGGCACTAGACAAGGATGCCATCTCTCACCACTCCTATTCAATATAGTATTGGAAGTTCCAGCCAGAGTAATCAGGCAAGAAAAAGAAATAAAGGGTATTCAGTTAGGAGAGGAGGAAGTCAAATTCTCTCTATTTGCAGATGAGATGATTGTGTATTTAGAAGACCATATCATCTCAACCAAAAATCTCCTTAAGCTGATAAACAACTTCAGCAAAGTCTCAGGATACAAATTCAATGTGCAGAAATCATAAGCATTCCTATACACCAATAACAGACTAAAAGAGGGCCAAATCAAGAGCTAACTCCCATTCACAATTGCTACAAAGAGAATAAAATACCTAGGAATACAAACTAACAAAGGATGTAAAGGACCTCTTCAAGGAGAGCTACAAACCGCTGCTCAAGGAAATAAGAGAAGACACAAACAGATGGAAAAACATTTCATGCTCATGGTTAGGAAGTATTAATATTGTGAAAATGGCCATACTGCCCAAAGTAATTTATAGATTTAATGCTATATCCATCAAGCTACCTATGACCCTATTCACAGCACTGGAAAAAAAACTACCTTAAACTTCACATGGAACCAAAAGAGAGCCTGCATAGCCAAGACAATTCTAAGCAAAAAGAACAAAGCTGGAGGCATCATGCTACCTGACTTCAAACTATATTACAAGGCTACAGTAATCAAAACAGCATGGTACTGGTACCAAAACAGATATACAGACCAATGGAACAGAACAGAGGCCTCGGAGGCAATGCCATACATCTACAACCATCCAATCTTTGAAAAACCTGATAAAAAAAAAAAAGCAATGGGGAAAGGATTTTCTGTTTAATAAATGGTGTTGTAATAACTGGCTAGCCATGTGTGAAAAACAGAAACTGGACCCCTTTCTGACACTTTACACTAAAATTAACTCCAGATGGATTAAAGACTTAAACATAAGACCTAACACCATAAAAACCCTAGAAGAAAACCTAGGCAAAACCATTCAGGACATAGGCATAGGCAAGGACTTCATGACTAAAATACCAAAAGCAATGGCAACAAAAGCCAGAATAGACAAATGGGATCTAATTAAACTTCAGAGCTTCTGTACAGCAAAAGAAACTAACAATAGAGTAACTGCCAACCAACAGAGTGGGAAAAAATTTTTGCAATCTACCCATCTGACAGAGGGCTAATATCCAGAATCTACAACGAACTAAAACAGATTTACAAGAAAAAAAAAACAAAAAAACCCATTCAAAAATGGGTGAAGGACATGAACAGACACTTTTCAAAAGCAGACATATATGAGGCCAACAAACATATGAAAAAATGCTCATCATCAATGGTCATTAGAGAAATACAAATCAAAACCACATTGAGATACCATCTCATACCAGTTAGAATGGTGATCATCAAAAAATCTGGAGCCAACAGATGCTGGAGAGGATGTGGAGAAATAGGAACACTTTTACACTGTTAGTGGGAGTGTAAATTAGGTCAACCATTATGGAAGAAAGTGTGGCAATTCCTCAAGGACCTAGAAATAGAAATTCCATTTGACCTAGCAATCCCATTACTGGATATATATCCAAAGGATTATAAATCATTCTATTATAAAGACACATGCATGCATATGTTCATTGTGGCACTGTTTACAATAGCAAAGACCTGGAACCAACCCAAATGCTCATCGATGATGGATTGGACAAGGAAAATGTGGCACATATACACCATGGAATACTATGCAGCCATAAAAAATGATGAGTTCATGTCCTTTGTAGGGACATGGATGAATCTGGAAACCATCATTCTCAGCAAACTGACACAAGAACAGAAAATTAAACACTGCATGTTCTCACTCATAGGTGGGTGTTGAACATTGATAACATCAGGGAGGGGAGCATCACACACTGGAGTCTATTTGGGGGGAATAGGGGAGGGACATCGGGGGTAGGGAGGTTGTGGAGGGATAACATGGGGAGAAATGTCAGATATAGGTGACGGGAGGGATGAAGGCAGCAAACCACATTGCCATGTATGTACCTATGCAACAATCCTGCATGATCAGTACATGTACCCCAGAACCCAAAGTACAATAAAATATATATATACATATATATGTGTGTGTGTGTGGTTGTGTGTGTGTGCGCGCATATATATATATATATATGTATAAAGAAAACTGTAAAAATTCAAGATGGGGAATGTTATAGTGAACCCCAAGTTTCTCTTCAAAGAATCAATATATCAGTATGTTCAGCTCTCTTATTCTTTAATTCTCTATTTTAAAGTTTAACTTCCTTGTAATTCCAATAAACAACCTTCTCCACAGATTCTAATCAGTAGTCCACATCTGCTCCCCCTACCTCTGGCTCCTTCCTGACTCATCCTGGTCACCTGATCACCCCTGGCTACCTGCTCTGACACACCCATAACTGTCCTTCCCACCAAAACACCCACGCTGCCACTCCAGCTCAGACCCCTGCTCTTTTTAAAACAGCCAATCAGGATTAGTCTAGCTTGTGCAGTCTAACCCTAGCCAATATGGGATGACACAGCAGTAGGGACAACCCCTGTCAGGCATAACTACCACTTTCCCCCTTGTCCAAGTGTGCAGTGGCCATCATTGCTCTGACCGTCTGCCCTGCACCCTTCTACAGAAGTAAACTGCCTTGCTGGGGGAAAAAAAGAAAAGAAAAGAAAAAATGTCCAGAAAATGTAACATTTAAACTGAAACCTAGCGTATGAGGAGGAGATAGCAAGTCAACTATCTCCTTTTTAAGTTATATACAAATAATTTGTTTACCAACTTTAGTTTTGGATTATTTTCTATATTCAGTACTCTGATTTACTGTAATGTCTGAAGTGTCAGTGCCTTAGTTATTTCTGCTATCAATTACCTGATATTAACATAGACAATTTTGGATTAAATATTTTTTATGTTTACTGCATCTGCAAAATAATATTTTAACAAACTCTGTGGTATTTTTTAAGCTGTAGTTACTGAAAAAATGTTTTTCCAAATTTATTACATTTGCAGGGTTTTTCTTCAATATAAATTCTTTGATGTTGAACAAAGTTTGAGCAACTGCTTCAGGGTTTTCCTGTAGTAAAAATGTGTACAATAAGATCTGTGATACAAGTAAAGGTACTACAACCTTCTTTATAATGTTTGCCTTCAAAATACATACTTTTCTTCACTTTAAAAGCTTATATTTTCTGAAAAAAAAATTTTTTGACAGTAATTGCACTTATAATGCTTTCACTAAGTATAAACTCTCTGATATTAAGATGTGAACAAATATTAATGGCTTTTTTATATTCTTTTTGTTTGTAAATTTTTTCTCAACTATAAATGGTTTTCTGGGCAATAAGGTGTGAAAATTGGTTAAAAGTTTTGCCACATTCCACATATACACCATGGAATACTATGCAGCCATAAAAAAGGATGAGTTCATGTCCTTTGCAGGGACATGGATAAAGCTGGAAACCATCATTCTCAGCAAACTGACACAAGAACAGAAAGCCAAACACCGCATGTTCTCACCCATAAGTGAGTGTTTAAGAATGAGAACACATGGAGACAGGGAGGTGAACATTACACACTGGGGCCTTTTGGGAGGTGGGGTCTAGGGGAGGGATAGCAGAGGGTGGGAGGGTAGGGGAAGGATAGCATTAGGAGAAATATCTAATGTAGATGACGGGGTGATGGATACAGTAAACCACCATGGCACATGTATACCTATGTAACAAACCTGCACATTCTCAACATGTACCCCAGAACTTAAATTATATTTTTTAAAAAAAGGTTTTGCCACATTCTTCACACTTGTAGTTTTCTCCACTATAAAAAATTGCCACATTCTTCACATATGTAGGGTTTCTCTCCAGTATGAATTATCTTATGAACAGTAAGATTCGATGATTGATTAAAAATCTGTGCCACATTCTTCACATTTGTAGGGTTTCTCTCCAGTATGAACTCTCTTATGTTTAGTAAAAACTGAGGACTAATTAAAGGCTTTCCCACATTCTTTACATTTGTAGGAATTGTCTTTAGAATAAATTATTTTATGTTGAGTTAGGTATGAAAGCATGCAAAATATTTTGACACACTCTTTTCATTTGAAAGGTTTCTTTCTAGTATGTCTTATGTCTATTTTAATTTGAAAATTTATAAAATACTTTCAGACATTTATCAATTGAAATATTTTGCTCTGGTTAGTTGTCAAACACTGGTTAAGTCCATTATGACCTTTTTTGTCCACCTTACACTCATCCACACTTTTACTTTCTTTTCTTAACTGTAAATTCTCATATTCACATTTTCCATATCTTTTCAGTATAACTTTTTGGAAAAAAAACTTCTTTGTCCTGCTCTGGCCAAAGGTCTTGGGGGTTTGGCTACCATCTCATGTCTCTTCATATTCCAGGGCTTTTTATTTTTCTCCAGACAGGTGATCAGGTCTGGCTTAAGAGACAGCAATACCCAGGAAGACCATGTTTCTGTAGTTCCCTAACATCACATTCCTATATAAATTCCACTGTGTAGTGTCCAGGCATTGCCACTCCTTCAGAGAGAATTCTATGGCCACATCCCTAAATGTCAATGATCTCGTTTCTAGGCTTCCATGGTGTCCTGGCATCTTAGCAGTGGATCTCCCAGGTCACGGGGCCGCAGAGGCTGGGCCTCTAGAACCAGAAGAAACAGAGAAGTGAACACAAGACATGGAGCTCTGGTTGCAGCAAGAGACAAAGGCCTTTATTTGTCTTTTGACAGTTTGATTATAATATGTCTCAATGTGGCTATCTTTGAGTTCATCCTACTTGGAATTTGTTGAGCTTCTTGGATGTCTATATTCATGTCTTTCATCAAACTTGAGAAGTTTTCAGCCATTATTTCTTCTAATATTCTCTCTGCTCCTTTCTTTCTCTCTTCTGCTGGAACTCCCACAATGTATATATTGGTCTGCTTAATATTGTCCCATGGGACTCCTAGGCTGTGCTTACTTTTCTTCAATTTCTTTCTTGCTGCTCCTCAGACTCGCAATTTCCGTTGTCCTATCTTCAAGTTTGCTGATTCTTTCTTCTGCTTGCTCAAATCTGCCTTTGAATCCTTCTAGTGAATTTCTTATTTCAATTATTGAAATTTCCAGCTTCAGTAATTTTTCCTTTCTAGATTTTCTCTTAATATTCCTATTTTGTCTATACATAGTCTTCTTAACTTTCTTCATGCCTTCTTTTAGTTCTTTGAGCATCTTTTGCTAGTTTTTTAATTAAATTTTATTTTTAATTTTTGTGGGAACACATTAGGTATATTTATAGGATACATGAGACATTTTGAAATAGGTATGCAATGCATAATAATCATATCTAGATAAATGAGGTATCCCCCACCTCAAGCATTTGTCATTTGTGTTATAAATTACACACTTATTTTAAATGTACAATTAAATTATTTTTTACTACACTCACCCTGTTCTGCTAGCAAATACTGTCTTGTCCATTCTATTTTTTGTACCCATTACCCATCCCCAATTTCCCTTCCCTTACCCCCACACCCACACCTCGCTACCCTTCCTAGCCTCTTGTAACTATCATTCTGCTATCTCCATGAGTTCATTTTAGCTCCCATGGGTGAGAACATGAAAAGTTTGTCTTTCTGTACTTGGCTTACTTCACTCAACATAATGACCTCCAGTTTCATCCATGTGGTTGCAAATGACAGGATCTCATTCTTTTATATGGTTGAATAGTACTCCATTGTGTAGGTTGCTTCCAAATCTTGGCTATTATGAATAGTCCTACAATAAACATGAGAGTACAGATATCACTTTAATATACTAATTTCCTTTCTTTGGGGTATATACTTAGGAGTGAGATTGCTGGATCGTGTGGTCTTTGAGCATCTTTAAGACAGTTGTTTTAAAGTTTTTGTCTAGTAAATCTGCCAACAGGTCTTTTTCAGAGACAGTTTCTGTTTGTTTGCTTTTTTTCATAGAATGGGCCATAATTTCCTGTTTCTTTTTATGTCTTGTGATTTTTGTTGAAACTGGACATTTTAATCTAATAATGTGGTAAGTCTAAAAGTCAGATACTCTCTCCAGCGTTTGCTGTTTTGTGTTTTTATTTTTGTTTTAAGTTGTCCCTGTGATGAGGATCAGTCTAAGATATAAATTTAGGGTCTTTTTGGAGCTTGCATCTTCCCTGCACATGCACTGTAACTTTCTAATTTCTCTTGCATTTGAGGTTACTTTTAAATGTAATAGTCTTTCAGTGTCTGAATCCCAAAAGGGGAAAAAGAAAATTGAAGGGCACAGAAAAAAACAAAAAGCACCAGCCTTTTAAATATCCAGGAAGTCACTCCAGCCAGAGGGAGGGGCTTGCAACAATGAAGGGAGGTGTAACCACAATGTCCACATACCTCTGAACCTCTGTAATCAGAAGCAGCAATTAGCAATCAAAGCAGAGATCTCCACTATTTGGAGAACAGAGTCTTTTTTTGTCCACCCTAGCTCCTACAACCTGCATGCAAGCTTCTCTAGGAACATGTGCACAGCCATCTGCCACAGGGATCAGGGATGGGTGATGGTTAGCTGCTACTGTGCTAAGAGCTAAAATTGACCAAAAGTGAACCACAAACTACTCTCCAAGCTTTTCCCTGGATGTTGCAAGTCTTCAATAGACCCAGAATTCCAAAATAGTTACATCAGATTCTATTACTATAATGTTACCTAAGTGGGAAAACAGATTTCTGGTGCTTCTTTCTCTATTATCTTCCCACAATCCTCAAGTCTTGTTTTAAATGCTTGATAAGTTATTAGGCTTACGATATTACTTTATAATTTATATTTAATAAAATTTTAGCTCAAAAGAATAAATCCTGCTAGTTTAACTGTCTTTAAATGCCTAATCAGCCACATCTACACATAGGCATCACCACCTATCAATCTAGACATAGGCCAAATGATGTTTGCTAGCAGCAGGTTAAAAATGCAGCTGCTAGGAACAGGTGGAAGATGCAGATAATGCCTGGGTTAAGGGCTATATACACAATGACCATGCTTTCTGGATCCAAAATTCAGATATGTTGCCTAAAAGATTTGAGAATCATTATATGAAAATTATAAATATATAAAAATTGAATTTGATTGTATTATGAATTTAATTAACTGCCTTTATTTTTGTTATTGTTTTAGTTTGCTTAATTTTATTTTGTTTTTTTCCCTAAGTTATTGGGGTACAGGTGGTATTTGGTTACATGAGTGAGTTCTTTAGTGCTGATTTGTGAGATTTTGATGCATCCATCACCCAAGCAGTATACACTGTACCATATTTGCAGTCTTTTATTCCTCGGCCTCCCTTCCTCTCTTCCCCCAAAGTCTTCAAAGTCCACTGAATCATTCGTATGCCTTTGTTTCCTCATGGCTTAGCACCCACCTATCAGTGAGAACATATGATGCTTGGTTTTCTATTCCTGTGTTACTTCACTTAGAATAACATCCAGCCTCATCCAGTCACTGCAAATGCTCTTAATTCATTCCTTTTTATGACTGAGTAGTAGTCCATCACAGATACATATAGATATAGATATAGATATAGATATAGATATAGATATAGATATCACTGTTTCTTTATCCACTCATTGATTGATGGGCATTTGGGTTGGTTCCACAATTCTGTAATTGTGATACATGTATAAACATACATGTATAAACATGTATATACATGTGATTGTGATGCATGTATAAACATGTGATTGTGATGCATGTATAAACATGTGATTGTGATACATGTATAAACATACATGTATAAACATGTATATACATGTAATTGTGATACATGTATAAACATGTATCTCAGTGTCTTTTTTAAATAATGACTTCTTTTCCTCTGGGCAGATACATAGTAGTGGGATTGCTGAATCAAATAGAAGTTCTACCTTTAGTTCTTTAAGGAATATCCACACTGCTTTCCATAGTGGCTGTATTATATTCCCACTAGCAGTGTAAAAGCGTTCCTTGATCACTGCATCCACACCAACATCCACTGTTAATTGACTTTTTGATTAAGACCATTCTTGCATGAGTATGGTGGTACTGCACTGTGGTTTTAATTTGCATTTCCTTGATCATTAGGAATGTTGAGCATTTTTTCATATGCTTGTTGGCCATTTGTATATCTTCTTTTGAGAATTTTCTATTTATGTCCTTAGCCCACTTTTTGATGGGATTGTTTTATTTCTACTGATTTATTTTAGTTCATTGTAGATTCTGGTTATTAGTCCTTTGTCAGATGTCTAGATTATGAAGATTTTCTCCCACTCCATGGGTTATCTGTTTGCTGACTCTTTCTTTTGCCATGCAAAAGTTCTTTAGTTTAATTAGGTCCCAGCTATTTATCTTTGTTTTTGTTGTATTTACTTTTGGGTTCTTGGTCATGAAATCCTTGCCTAAGCTAACATCTAGAATTTTTCCAATGTTATCTTCTAAAATTTTTAGTTTCGGGTCTTAGGTTTAAGTCCTTAATCCATCTTGAGTTGATTTTTGTTTAAGGTGAGAGGATCCAACTTTATTTTCCTACATGCGGCTAGCCTATTCTCCCAGCACCATCTGTTGAAAAGGGTGTCCTTTCCTCACTTTATATTGTTTGCTTTGTCAAATATCAGTTGGCTGTAAGTATTTGGGTTTATTCCTGAGTTCTCTATTATGTTCTGTTGGTCCATGTGCCGATTTTTATAGTAGTGCCATACTGTTTTAGTGACTATGGCCTTATAGTATAGTTTGAAAGCAGGTAGTGTGGTGCCTCCAGATTTACTCTTTTTGCCTAGTCTTGGTTTGGCTATGTGGGCTCTTTTTTGGTTCCATATGAATTTTAGAATTGTTCTAATTCTGTATAAAATGATGGTGGTATTTTGATGGGGATTGCACTGAATTTGCAGATTTCTTTTGGCAGTATGGTCATCTTCAAAATATTGATTCTACCCATTCATGGGCATGGGGTGGGTTTCCATTTGTTTGTGTCATCTATGATTTATTTCAGCATTGTTTTGCAGTTTTCCTGTACAGGTATTTTGACTCCTTGTTTAGGTATATTCCTAAGTTTTTTGGTTTTGTTTTTGGTTTTGTTTTGTTTTGTAGCTATTGTAAAAGGGGCTGAGTTCTTTATTTGATTCTCCACTTGGTTGTTGTTGATTTATAGAAGAGCTACTGATTTGTGTATATTAATCTTGTACCCAGAAACTTTGCTGAATTTATCAGTTCTAAGAGCTTTCTGGAGGAGTCTTTAGGGTTTTCAAAGTAAACAATCATATCATCAGCAAACAGTGACAGTTTGACTTTCTCTTTACTGATTTGGAGGTCCTTTATTTCTTTCTCTTGTCCGATTGTTCTGGGTAGGACTTCCAGTACTATGTTGAAGAGGAGTAGTGAGAGTGGGCATCCTTGTCTTGTTCCAGTTCTCAGAGGGAATGCTTTCAACTTTCCCCCATTCAGTATTATATTGGCTGTGGGTCTGTCATAGATGGCTTTTATTACATTGAGGTATGTCCCTTGTATATCCATTTTGCTAAGAGTTTTAATAATAAAGCAATGCTGGATTTTGTTGAATGCTTTTTCTGCATCTGCTGAGATGATCATGTGATTTTTGTTTTTAATTCTATTTGTGTGGTGTATCACATTTATTGACTTGTGTACATTAAACCATACCTGCATCCCTGGTATGAAACCCACTTAATCATGGTGGATTATCTTTTCATTATGTTGTTGGATTCGGTTAGCTAGTATTTTGTTAATGATCTTAGCATCTATGTTCATCAAGGATATTAGTCAGTAGTTTTCTTTTTCAGTTATGTCCTTCCCTGGTTTTGGTATTCAGGTGATGCTGGCTTCATAGAATGAATTAGGGAGGATTCCTTCTTTCTCTATCTTGTGGAATAGTGTCAAGAGGGTTGTTATCAATTCTTCACTGAATGTCTGGTAGAATTCTGCTGTAAATCCATCTGATCCTGGACTTTTTTTGTTGGTAATTTTTTAAATTACCATTTCAATCTCACTGCTTGTTACTGGTCTGTTCAGGGTATCTAATTCTTCCTGGTTTAAGCTAGGAGGGTTGTGTTTTTCCAGGAATTTATCCATCTCTTCTAGGTTTTCCAATTTATGTGTGTAAAGGTGTTCATAGTAGCTTTGAGTGACTTTTGTATTTCAGTTGTGTCAGCTGTAATATCTCCTTTGTTTATTAGTGAGGTTATTTGGATTTTCTCTTATTTCCTTGGTTAATCTTGCCAATGGCCCATTTATTTTATTTACCTTTTCAAAGAACCAGCTTTTTGTTTATCTTTTGTATTTTTGTTGTTGTTGCTGTTTCCATTTCCTTTAGTTCTGCTCTGATCTTGGTTACTTCTCTCTTCTGCTGGGTTTGGGTTTGGTTTGTTCTTG